>CM043711.1:19332697-19571700 GCA_023969325.1 Oryzias curvinotus | reverse complement strand
AAGTTATCTCATGGAATTGTACGGAGCCTTATGCCAATCAAAGTTTGTGAATGCAAATAAGATGTAAATTAAGTATGTGAAAATAAATGTATTCTACTGCAAGAGTTTCGTATGACTGAAAATAGCGAATGATATTCGCACTTTCAGGCACCGGAACTCGGCAGTCTCTTTCCCCCCTAGGGCGGTAGTTAATTAACTCACCTGTTCAGCTTCCTATTTAAGTCCAGGTGTGCAGCGTTCATTTTCTTTCTTACCGCAGCGCCGCTTCGTCGCCCCACCCTCCTCCCCGGCTTCCACCTGTGGGCTCCGTTCGGGGGTTTTTACCCTAAAGTTTATGGAAGTTATCTCATGGAATTGTACGGAGCCTTATGCCAATCAAAGTTTGTGAATGCAAATAAGATGTAAATTAAGTATGTGAAAATAAATGTATTCTACTGCAAGAGTTTCGTATGACTGAAACATGTAAACACATGCTTGGCTCTGCAGTTAGGAAACATTTTTTGGGAATCTCTTTATTCCAGGAGCCAGCTTGGCCATAGGAACATCCCCACAGCACCCACCCAGACTGGGACAGCAACGGGGTCCACTTCACAGCCGGGAGGCTGCAAAGTTAAACTCCAGCTGCCCCAGCAAGGGCGACAACTGCAGCAACAACCACTGACCAAGCCGGAAAGCCCTGGCAGAAAAGATCCCCACAAGAAACACTGCAGGCTGTTCCATAAAAACAATATAGTTTTGTCATTGCCTTGCAGCTCGCAGCTCAAGTGGTTTAGTTTTCCAGTAATATGAGTCAAAAATGCAAGTTCAGATTCACCAAATTCATATTCACCATATTCAGCAGACATCTCCTCCAATAGCACCTTGAAAATACTGTGCTATTTTGCTTGGCAGCTGAAGTTGTTTATGATTTTCACAATAGGAGTCATTATGTGTCCAGAGCCAATCACTTCTGCACATAAGGCCTACTGGTGAATGAAGCAGCAGTAATGCAGACATTTTGGAAAGTCTGGGTCAGCTTTACAGTGAGTGATGAAACCTGTTTGTCTATTGATCATAGCATGAGCCCCGTCTGCAGTCACTGCTACCAGCTTTTCTAATGGTACCTTTTTCTGCACAAAAACCCCTTTACCATGTTATACATTTCATCTTCTCTTTTAGTTGTCTGTTAGGGCAGTTGTGTCAAGAGTTTGACACACATCAGGAGTCGCGAAAAATTTCGTATTTTATAGGAGATTGGCATGGGTGCACAAAAACGGCTCAACAGCGCCACCTGCAATGACTTTTGTCCCGACGCCCCGCATATGCTTCAACGTACAAGTTTGATTTTTTCAGGGCATGTTCATCTGATGGAAACCTACAAAAAAGTCTGCAGGTACCAAGCTGTCAGTGTCACAGGAAGTCTGCTATATTGGTGTCAATATGTCATTTTTGCTCTATTTTGGACATTTGCAGGCCTCCTTCTAGAACGAACTCCTCCTAGAGATTTGTGAGTAATGACTCCAAACTTTGGTTTTGTAAACTAGACCCATGTCCGATGTTAAATTGTGAAGCGTTTACATTTTTACTTTTGTGTATGACCGTGGCGGCGCGTCAAAATTGGAGGTCGTTTCGAAAACACGCCATGAAAAGAAAAATGGCCATTACTCAGCCATGCATAATTCAATCTGATCCAAAATTGATGTGCATGATTGTAGTCTGACTCTGAACACATCTGCAGTGAAAGAATCCAGAAAAGGTATAGCGCCACCTGCTGGCAACAGGAAATGACATGTTTTACTTGGAGCATCACTGCTCCAAGTAAAATGAGCAGACACACCTCAAAACGGTGTCCACCTGTTGAAAAGCCATTGAAGTTTACTCTGATAAAAAGCCATAACTTTCAATGTGGGGGTGTGGTCGTGACAGAGCGGCGAAGTTGGGCGTCTCGCCATGCACACAAAAGTTGCTCTCACGTGCACATTCCTTGTCCAATCTCACTGAAATTCAATGGATATGATGAGGCTTCCATTCTGAACCCATGGATATGATAATCGTGGACGAGCTCCATAGCGCCACCTAGATATTGACAAATACATTTTATGTCACATTCTGAGCTATCTTTTCTCTGTGCTTTGTCCGATGTTCATAAAATTACAACAGGAGATACTCAAAAGGGTCTTCTCTCATTGTTTAAAGTTTCATTGGTGTACACCTGACGGTGCTTGCGCAAGCCACCGCCAAACAGGAAGTGATTGATTGCGTTGCAGTCAGATAATTAAAAATTCATAAAAAATCAGCCATTTGTATCACGAGGCTGAGATTTCAGAATGAGATGCCTCTTACATATCTCCAACTTAGAGATACAGCACTTGCATGGGTGCACAAAAACGGCTCAATAGCGCCACCTACAATGTTTGTTTTCGCGAGCCCCGCCATGTTCTTTAACATACAAGCTTGATATTTACAGGACATGTTCATCAGATAAAAAACCTACAAAAAAGTCTCTTGGTACCAAGCTGTCAGTGTCACAGGAAGTCTGATATATTGGTGTCAATATGTCATTTTTGCTCTATTTTGGTCATTTGCAGGCCTCGTTCTAGAACAAACTCCTCATAGAGATTTTGGAGTAATGACTCCAAACTTTGGTTTTGTAAACTAGACCCATGTCCGATGTCAAATTGTGAAGCATTTAAGTTTTTACGGATGTTTGTGACCGTGGCGGCGCGTTGAAATTGAAGGTCATTTCGAAAACACGCCATGAAAAGGAAAATGGCCATTACTCAGTCATGCATAATCCTATCTGATCCAAAATTCATGTGTATGATTGTAGTCTGACTCTGAACACATCTGCAGTGAAAGAATCTGGAAAAAGTGTAGCGCCACCTGCTGGCAACAGGAAATGACATGTTTGACTTGGAGCATCACTGCTCCAAGTAGGATGAGCCGATACACCTGAAAATGACGTCCACCTGTTGAAAAACCATTGAAGTTTACTCTGATAAAAACCATAACTTTCTAATCAGGGGTGTGGTCGTGACAGAGCGGCAAAGTTGGGCGTCTCGCCATGCACACAAAAGTTGCTCTCACGTGCACATTCCTTGTCCAATCTCACTGAAATTCAATGGATATGATGAAGCTTCCATTCTGAACCCATGGATATGACAACTTTGGACGAGCTCTATAGCGCCACCTAGATATTGCATGGGGCACATTCTGCCCTGTATTTTCTCAGTGCTTTGTCCGATGTGCATGAAATTAAAACTGGAGATACTCAGAAGGGTCCTCTCTCATCATCTAAAGTTTCATGGGTGTACATCTGACAATGCCTTCGTACGCCACCGCCAAACAGGAAGTGGTCGATTGTGTTGCAGTCATAGAAAAAAGCTTCATATAAGTCAGCCGTTTATTCTCAGGAAGCTGAGATTTCATAGTTAGATGCGTCTTACAAAGCTCCACGTTTGATAAGCAGCACTATAGAGTCTACGCAAACATTTAACCACCTTAATCATCCTATTGTGCTGAAAGCAACTTTTTGGACATTTTGACTCAAACAAATATTTTTATCATAACTTCTGTTTAGGTTATCAGCACCAAAATAAAAATATATATATATAAAATGAACTGGTCAACTCTAGGATTTTATTTAATCTTACATCCTCCAGCCTTTCCTCAGTCTCCCCTGCTGCAGGAGTGGAGTGTGTGTGTGCCCCCCCCCCCCCCCCGGCTGTGTGCTCACATGTAAATTAGCCAGGAGTTCAACACTGAAAGACTGCATTTTTCTTTGTTTTGTTTGTCTTTTATACATCTTTAGCACTAATCATTGCTATTTTATTCATCCAAAATACAATTAACTTTATATTTTATCTTATCTTTTTTTTTTTTTACAAACAAAACATATGAATGCGCTCCAAAACAAAACCCAGCCTCAGTACACTCCTACAGATGTAACATCAGACAGTAAATGTCTCTTTTATGCTTTTTTTAATCAACGCTGCAACTTCTTTTCCTTTTTATACATCCAATGAAATTAAACTACGACAACAAACACAACATATAGCAAATGTCTCTAAGAAGATTGTGTATATACAATATGTACCACCTTTAAACACCAAAGAAATAACAAATCTTTCTAATAAAATCACAAAAAATGGAACAAAAAATGTAAAACCCAAATTAGAAATTGCAATTATAAAAAGATAATTTTTTCAGCAGCTTTAAAAAAAAAAAGTCACCAATTTAACTTTTCTGTGGGTGAAACAAAAAAGTCCAGAACAATGTAGCCACTTCTCCAAAGTCTCTGTCACCTTCAGTTTTAAACAAAGTCTGTGAACATCCACCATACATTGGTCACATGTACTCAGAGTCCTGCTAAAAGTGCACAATTGTAAAAGGGTCTTTTGTATAGACAACTGTTTGGTTGCTTAGAGCTTTAAATATAAAACAATGCTTTTTTTTTTTTTTTTTTTTACTTGTCCTGTCCAACAGCTGGGCAAACAGATGAGAGCTGAAGGCCTCTTGTGTTGGACATATTTAACTTTAACAACAGGGGTTATTAATCTTCAGACAAACCAGAGGAATGTCTGAATAAACCCCTTTTGTAATTGAGGCCAAACTTTATTAAATTCCATCATATTTGAAAATCTTTGATGTTGGACCGGACGGAAAAGGAAAGGAGGGAAGGATAGAGAGGGATGTTAGAGAGAGAGGGGGGATAGGAGGGTGATTAAAGTAGAGGGGGTGATAAAACCATGAAGCAGCCCACAGGATATTTATCATTACGGTGAGGTTCATGTGTAATACAAATCTCAAAGGGCGGAGCCTGTCCACACACACTCAAATGCTACAATCACACCTACTAGCCGCAAAAAAGTCCACATGTTAACATGAACACAATATAGATATTGTTCACACACGCATACTCATGCCTTCAAACCAACTAGTGCGAAATATTTCATTCAATCACACAAACTATTAGTGTAAAGGTGAGCTAACACCTGGGCTCAGGTGAGTCTTTATGTTCTTCTAAATGGATGATGGAATGTGAAAAGAAGGAGGGGGAGTGTCCAGCCATCCCCACACCAAGACCCCCGCCGCAGCAGCAGCGGCAGCCGGAACCCCCAACGCCACACGGCAGCAGGCAGAGAACAACCGCCCCCCCGGACGACCGCATCTGCCACCCAGTCCAGGGCCAGCAGGACCACCACAAGGCCCCCAGAGCCAGAGAGCAGGGAGGCATGGGGGGAAGGAGAGCGCTGCCCCAGCCCAACCAGGAGAGCAGCCCCCCCACCGCACCGGTAGCGTCCAATGCGGGGCCCCAACCGAGAAGAGTGCCCACAGCCCCAGACGCGCATCTGATGGAAACCTACAAAAAAGTCTGTAGGTACCAAGCTGTCAGTTGCACAGGAAGTCTGATATATTGGTGTCAATATGTCATTTTTGCTGTATTTTGGTCATTTGCAGGCCTCGTTCTAGAACGAACTCCTAGAGATTTGTGAATAATGACTCCAAACTTTGGTTTTGTAAACTAGACCCATGTCCGATGTTAAATTGCGAAGCTTTTAAGTATTTACGGTTGTTTGTGCTCGTGGCGGCGCGTCAAAAATGGAGGTTGTTTCGAAAACACGCCATGAAAAGAAAAATGGCCATTACTCAGCCATGCATAATTCAATCTGATCCAAAATTGATGTGCATGATTGTAGTCTGACTCTGAACACATCTGCAGTGAAAGAATCCAGAAAAGGTATAGCGCCACCTGCTGGCAACAGGAAATGACATGTTTTACTTGGAGCATCACTGCTCCAAGTAAAATGAGCAGACACACCTCAAAACGGTGTCCACCTGTTGAAAAGCCATTGAAGTTTACTCTGATAAAAAGCCATAACTTTCAATGTGGGGGTGTGGTCGTGACAGAGCGGCGAAGTTGGGCGTCTCGCCATGCACACAAAAGTTGCTCTCACGTGCACATTCCTTGTCCAATCTCACTGAAATTCAATGGATATGATGAGGCTTCCATTCTGAACCCATGGATATGATAATCGTGGACGAGCTCCATAGCGCCACCTAGATATTGACAAATACATTTTATGTCACATTCTGAGCTATCTTTTCTCTGTGCTTTGTCCGATGTTCATAAAATTACAACAGGAGATTACTCAAAAGGGTCTTCTCTCATTGTTTAAAGTTTCATTGGTGTACACCTGACGGTGCTTGCGCAAGCCACCGCCAAACAGGAAGTGATTGATTGCGTTGCAGTCAGATAATTAAAAATTCATAAAAAATCAGCCATTTGTATCACAAGGCTGAGATTTCAGAATGAGATGCCTCTTACATATCTCCAACTTAGAGATACAGCACTTGCATGGGTGCACAAAAACGGCTCAATAGCGCCACCTACAATGTTTGTTTTCGCGAGCCCCGCCATGTTCTTTAACATACAAGCTTGATATTTACAGGACATGTTCATCAGATGAAAACCTACAAAAAAGTCTGTAGGTACCAAGCTGTCAGTTGCACAGGAAGTCTGATATATTGGTGTCAATATGTCATTTTTGCTGTATTTTGGTCATTTGCAGGCCTCGTTCTAGAACGAACTCCTAGAGATTTGTGAATAATGACTCCAAACTTTGGTTTTGTAAACTAGACCCATGTCCGATGTTAAATTGCGAAGCTTTTAAGTATTTACGGTTGTTTGTGCTCGTGGCGGCGCGTCAAAAATGGAGGTTGTTTCGAAAACACGCCATGAAAAGAAAAATGGCCATTACTCAGCCATGCATAATCCAATCTGATTCAAAATTGATGTGCATGATTGTAGTCTGACTCTGAACACATCTGCAGTGGAAGAATCTGGAAAAAGTGTAGCGCCACCTGCTGGCAAGAGGAAATGACATGTTTGACTTGGAGCATCACTGCTCCAAGTAGGATGAGCAGACACTCCTCAAATTGACGTCCACCTGTTGAAAAACCATTGAAGTTTACTCCGATAAAAAACCATAACTTTCAATGCGGGGGTGTGGTCGTGACAGAGCGGCAAAGTTGGGCATCTCGCCAAGCACACAAAAGTTGCTCTCACGTGCACATTCCTTGTCCAATCTCACTGAAATTCAATGGATATGATGAAGCTTCCATTCTGAACCCATGGATCTGACAATTCTGGACGAGCTCCATAGCGCCACCTAGTTATTGCATGGGGCACATTCTGCCCTGTATTTTCTCTGTGCTTTGTGCGATGTGCATGAAATTAAAACTGGAGATACTCATAAGGGTCCTCTCTCATCATATAATGGGTATACATCTGACGGTGCCTTCATAAGGCCCCCCCAAACAGGAAGTGGTCAATTGCACTTACTCATAAAACAAAGCTTCATAGCAAATCAGCCGTTTGTCTCAGGAAGCTGAGATTTCATAGTTAGATGCGTCTTACAAAGCTCCACGTTTGATAAGCAGCACTATAGGGTCTACGCAAACATTTAACCACCTTAATCATCCTATTGTGCTAAAAGCAACTTTTTGGACATTTTGACTCAAACAAATATTTTTATCATAACTTCTGTTTAGGTTATCAGCACCAAAATAAAAATAAAAATATATATGTATAAAATGAACTGGTCAACTCTAGGATTTTATTTTATCTTACATCCTCCAGCCCTTCCTCAGTCTCCCCTGCTGCGGTTGCATGCTGCATGCTATATGCAAAAGTGTCTGTCCTTAAAGCCAACAGATTACAGCCCCCCCCCCCCCCCCCCCCCCCCCCCCCCCCACCGACATGCTGCTATCCCGTTAAATGGTTAAATGTAGCTTGCAGCTCCAGAAACCAGAAGAAAGAATGAAGCCAAACGGTTCGAGCAGGGCGTTGCTCTTTGGGCGGTCGCCCATGCCAGGCGGTCGCACGTGCTCGGGCCCGCTAAATGCTACTTGTAGCTTTAATTATGATTATTATTACGATTATGATTATGATTATGATTATGATTATGATTATTATTATTATTATTATTATTATTAATAATATTATTATTATTTTCTTTGTACAAGTCCTTTGCAGCTTTGCAACAAAACATCAATACATAGACACGAAAAAAAGAAAAACACTAACATTTGGCTATTTTTTTTTAGTCTCCTGAGTTTAAAGAAGACCATTTCTGACCGCGGTCAAGTGAGCCGACATCTGTGGAAGTGCGGTCTCGCTAGCCGTCACTGACTTTCTGCATGCGCGTTTACATCATAGTTTACGGTGCACACGTCCAGTGAGCTGAAAAGACGGTATAAAGCGCTAATTTCACCCATGTCACAGTTACTCATTATCAAATAACATGTACTGTGCTCAGAAATCAATGAGAGATATTGCAGCTCTATATTGTTATTTGATGTACAGATTTATTCATTTATATTGCATGTCTGACCATTCTATAATGAACTACCAAGAATAATGTGTTTGTTTGAAATATATGCAATCAGACAGATTCTAAAAGTGAGTTTGAACACTAACAAGAGTGTTTTGTGTGTTGTTGAGCATGGCATGGCATGGAATGAAACAGAAATAAAGATTCTCCACGTAAAAGGGCACATCTGGTCCTGTCATGTCAATTCATTCTAAAGTGGCTTCTGTCTAAGATTACACAAAAGTTTCACTGGATTATTTTTGGTGATGGTCTTCACTAATATCACAGCAAGTTTGAAGAAGATTGACTGTATAAAATTAGAGATATTGATCTAATAGACCGATTCAGGATGTCTCATTCATAGTCAGAGTGTAACATGGAAACCACCCAAAATGCCCCTTTATTAAAAGATTACACAAAAGTTTCGCTGAATTATTGTTGGTAAGGATCTTCACTAATATCACAGCAAGTTTGAAGAAGATTGACTGTATAAAATTAGAGATATTGATCTAATAGACCGATTCAGGATGTCTCATTCATAGTCAGAGTGTAACATGGAAACCACCCAAAATGCCCCTTTATTAAAAGATTACACAAAAGTTTCGCTGAATTATTGTTGGTAAGGATCTTCACTAATATCACAGCAAGTTTGAAGAAGATTGACTGTATAAAATTAGAGATATTGATCTAATAGACCGATTCAGGATGTCTCATTCATAGTCAGAGTGTAACATGGAAACCACCCAAAATGCCCCTTTATTAAAAGATTACACAAAAGTTTCGCTGAATTATTGTTGGTAAGGATCTTCACTGATATCACAGCAAGTTTGAAGAAGATTGACAGTATAAAATTAGAGATATTGTCATTATAGTCTCATTCAGTCAGCATATAACATGGAAACCCCCAAAATGCCCCTTTATTAAAAGATTAACACAAAAATTTCACTGGATTATTTTTGGTGATGATGTTCATGATCATTTCAGCAAGATTGAAGAATAATGACTGGAGTAAATTAGAGAAATTGAAGTTTTAGTTCTCCTAAGCATACTGCCTTTATAGTTAAAGTAGAATATTTGATCCACCCAAAATGCCACTTTTTCCAAAGGTGACGTAAAATTTTCACTGGATTATTGTTGGTGATGATGTTCATGATCATCTCAGCAAGTTTGAAGAAGATTTACTGGAGTAAATTAGAGAAATTGATCTAATAGGCCGATTCAGGCCTCCTCATTCATAGTCAGAGTGTAACATGTAAACTATCTAAAATGCTACTTTTTTCAAAGGTGACGCTAAAATTTCACTGGATTATTGTTGGTGATGAGGTTCACTATCATCACAGCAAGTTTGAAGAAGATTGACTGCAGTCATTCTTCTTCAAACTTGCTGTGATGATCATGGACACCATTACTAACAATAATCCAGTGAACCTTTAGCGTCACCTTTGAAAAAAGTGGTATTTTGTAAGGTTTACATATTACACTATGACTGTGAATTGGTCTATAACTTGACTTTCTCTAATTTTCTTCAGTCAAATTTGTTCAAACTTGCCGTGATGTTAGTGAACATCACTTCCAACAATAATATGTTAAATGTTTGGCGTCACCTTTGTAACAAATATTATTTTGGATGGTTATACGTAATACTATGACTGTAAAGGCAGGATGCTTAAGTGTACTAAAACTTTAATTTCTCTCATTGTCTCCAGTCATTATTCTTCAATCTTGCTGAGATGATCATGAACATCATCACCAAAAATAATCCAGTGAAATTTTTGTGTAATCTTTTAATAAAGTGGCATTTTGGGGGGTTTCCATGTTATATGCTGACTGAATGAAACAGCCTGCAAATACAATTCAAGCAACTTTGTCAACATGGAGGAAAATCCTGAATAAAGATAGGATGAGTCACATTTCTTAACTCAAATGTTATTGATCTACTTTGTTTACATGTTTTACTATAGAAAAAAGAAAATATAAATGTAGTATTAGTATATAAATCATTGTAACTAGTTTATATCTAATAAACAGACTAATAATGCCATTTTGAATCTAAACTCTGCTTTTATTTAGTCATTTCTGTTGGGTGCAAAAGTTTACACTACAGTGAGTGACCGACTGACTCAGTGACTCACTTGTAAGCACACGACGATGTGAATAAAGTGTGAACTATTGTAAATTTACACACCACAAAACAAGCAACACATTCACAAATAAACACGCATTCAATTTGACATCAATACCATTACTATCCATGCATCGTTGTTACAATATTTTGCTTTATTTGTGTCAGAAAAGTAGCAGTGAGAAGCTAGGTTAGCAAAGCTAACATTAGCTATCACCAGCGTATATGTTTTGATGTGGCGATTTTAATTGAAATTGAAGCATTTCCCTGTTCGTGTTATGTTTTGTAGATTTAATAAAACCGTCGCAGATGTCACTTTGTATTGACATGCAGTATTTATTTAAAAAACAACAACTCACCTTTAGTCTAGCTCAACTCATATCACTGCAGGTAATGCTATGCTGTTAGCTTTGAAAATGTTGCCTTCACGTTCGACAAAAACTGTCAGACCAACCTAAATCGTCTGCGAGACTTTAAGCTAATAGAGATTCTACAAAAAAATGTAGGAAACTGCGTTGTTATTGAGGCTGGAATAATCACAATTTTAATTTCTGAGGAATTTCTAAGGCATCGTATTTTACTCTCAGTATTAGGTGACTGTGGTTCCTTATTAAAACAGTAGATAGATGACATATTTAAGGAACTGATTCGGCAAATAACCATGCTTTGTGTTTATCAACGTCTTATTACTTATTTACGTTTTTCCATTTTGTCCACACATTTTTGTGGCAGTCTATAGCAGAAAAGCTGGTAAGATAAAAAAAAAAAAGGATGACAAGGAGTGACCAGAAGTTATAAATGACATTTAATCTAATGAGATTTCGGATTCTGATGCTTAAAGGATCACTTCAATTTTTGTTAAATAAAAAAGAGGCAGTGAAGGTTTGATTTTCATAAAAGCTTTTATGAAAATAAATGAAAACCCATCAGGATGTTTCTGTTTTCTTGAGGAACAAAAATCTCTAGACCCATAACTCATTCAAGCATTCAACTCATTCAAACTCTTTTCATATTTTTTACTCAATTTTAGGGTGAGTAACTTCTACTTAAAAAAATAAATTTAAATTGGATTGTAAAAAAAAATGGGATAGAGAAAAAGGTATCTTCTTAAATTCCAGCAGTCGTGGGGTTGTAACAAAATATCATCTTCGATAAAAAAAAAAACATTTTATAAAGAACTACATGAATGAATGAATAAACAAATGAACGAATAAGTACATAAACACAAACAAATAATAAATAAATAAATAAATAAATAAATACCCATTCTAAATCAATTGATCAAACATTAAGAATAATTGAGCCAATCCATCAGATTTAAACAAATATTTCTATTGTTTTGTTGCAGTGATAATACCGTAAGGGGCGGGGCTTGTTCAAAGATGACGTATTTTGATATGTCGTTCTTGTTGAGCAACGAAATCAGGGGTCGTGGTGGTGGTGGGGTGGGGGTACGTGCGTAAAACTGGCGTAAAGAAAAATCCCTGCGTCACGTGACCGCCGCTGACTCCCAAACCAGTCAATTGAAGATAAAACGGCGGATGTTTCAGCTACCCCACGCACTGGATTCGGCCATTGTTTACGTTTAAACCGGAATATAGGATGTGATTTAGGCGAGCGGAAGGAGAGCGACATTTTTTCTGGAGGTAAGGCGCTGCGATCATCATCATCATCGGCATTTTCATTCATTCCTAGCCCGCTTTTAGGTAAATCGGTGAACGGGGCCGTTTCCCGTCACTCGCGTTAGCTCGGACGAACCTGGGCGTCGTCGGGATGCGAAGAAGCAGCGATGGAGTCTGAAGGACGCTTCTCGAGCCGCCTGCCATCGCGACGATGCTCCGCGTCCCGCTGCATCACCTCCACCCGCCGAAACATCCGGACATTTCAGACAAACGGAGCATCGTGATGCGCGAAATGACCCACCATCCGCGCGCGTTTTTTGGGGATGGCCAGACCTTTCTTTACGCGTGCCACAAAGATGCCCTTCACATTCCCATCAGTAGTTGTCCACCATGATGCACGCACGCAAAGAACCCGCTTAGCCACAGATGGAGGAGTCTGGATTTTAGAAAATAATGTAGAATCAAACCAGCGTGATTTAAACCGTTTTATCCCATTGCTGTCGATGTTCTGCGCCCGTGAGTGTAAGGTGAATTTGAGGGATCACGACAAGGCCACATCTTGTCCTGTGAGCTCTCTGGACTTCCACGACAACCACTAAATACTTGATTTATTTCTTTTAAACCTGCATGGATTCACAGAGTGTTTCGTGGCAGCTCTATTGGAATCATAAATGCTTTTCTCAATTGCATTGTACTTTGTACAGGCTGTCTGAAAGGCCCCTAGTGGGCTGGCCTGCACGGTGGGGGTGGTTTGGTGGTGCTTCATCCATTGAGTCAGCTCTCTTCTCACAGTTTGGTTTTTAGGGCAGCTGAGTCTGGAATCTGCGTGTCTGTTTGGAGGACAACACTGAGCTGTAATTATGGCTGGTAAGATCCCGTTTTGAACAAACCCAGCTGTGAAAGAGTGTGTCTAAGACCTTGTTCTCATCCAGCAGCCCTGATGAGTTTGGTGTGTGTTACTTTTGTTATAGAAAACAACTTTCCTCCCCTGCCTCGGTTCATCCCCCTCAAGCCGTGCTTTTACCAAGACTTCAATGAAATCCCAGACCACCAGCGCACCATGTGCAAGAGGATCTACTACCTATGGATCTGTGAGTGCATCTGCAGAAGGAAGCATTGTGTGTGCAGGTTAATGCAATGAGGAGTGTAAAGGAACTCACACTGTGTTCCTTTTTTGTTTGTTTAAAAACCCACTGAATGAATTTTAATGAAAAAAATGTGTTTGTACACAAAGACCAAAAAAAAAAATTAAGATAAAAAATGACATTTCTGACTTCCGGGTTTAGCGGATGAGTGATTAGATCTAATCACTCATCTGCTATGTCAGAATTTTAAAACTGAGAGAAAATGGTTTTACTGGAAAACAGTCATCGCGCTTTGACTGAATCTTTTTTTGAGGAAACATCTCGGTGAGTTTATCATTTTGCTTAAATGGCATAGAAAAAAACGAGTCTGGAAAAGCTTCACTGCAGCCGTCGGCCCTGTGCGAGCATGACTATTCTCAGATGGACGTCGCTTTCAACATGCAAAGAAAACCGCCAACAACTCCCACAAAATCTACGGGACCACCTTTGAAGGTAAAAGCAGGACAGGAGGAGTCTACTTCCAGATCTGATGATGACGCTGTTTTGGGTGCAATCAGGAGGCTGACTTCCAAAATAGACCATTTTGGAAGTCAGCTGCGTGAAAACACAATTCAATAATGGTGGCGAACATCTCCCAGCTGGTTGAAATGAATGCATCTGAAAAAAAGGACTGTAAGATAAAGATTGCAACGATGGAAAGAGAAATACCACGGATTGTGAAGGAGAACCAATAACTGAAGGAAAAAGTTACTGATTTGGAAAGGTATAAACGAAGATGGAACTTGAAAATTCATGGTCTGAAAGAAAAAGATGACGAGAACATCAGAGAACATGTGGTTGGAATCTTGTCCAAAATCGCACCACAATGGGCAAAAGTGATGGACACGACGCTAGACACTGTTCATCGACTGGGGAGAAGGGAGGAAGGAAGACATGGCCAGGCGATCCTAGAGTTCGTCACGAGGCGCCATAGATGCTTCCTGGAAGATCACTAAAAACTGCCAGACCTGCAAAGACCTGGGGATCTGCTTCAAGGAGGGTTTCAATAAAGCAGACCGAGAATCTTGAGCGACCGTTCGGCCAAAGATGGAGCGGCCAGAAGGGAAGAACGTCTACTACAGGGGCCGTGTGGGATACATCAACGGGGGTCACTGTAGAGTGAAATATTTACAAGGAGATGACTTCATTAAGATAAATATGTTCCAAAAAGAACGCACTTGTAGATTTGATGTGAGAACTTATATAGAATGTGAGAACTTGCACACCAAAAATCTGCGTCTGTGTGTAAAAATGCTGTGAACTGACACATTCCCATTTGCATGTGTTCATTCAGAGTTACAGCTTCAAATCTGTGAATACAACTGCTCAAATGTGCTTCTGCGTGTGCTTGCATCTGCTGGTGCAAATCACAGGTGCGCTACAACTGCGCTCTGAATTCTGACACATTCCTTTGCGAGAAACTTGTGTCAAAACTGATCTGTGTTGAGCATATATTTTTTGCTGTTGCATCACATTTTTCTTTATTACTTTGCCTCAAATCAAGGTCAAACAGTGTATTTTCAAATTGATACGTTAGAATTGTGTTTTAAATTGAAAGAAATTGCACCACTTTGACATTTCTTTCAAATGCAGACATGTGCTAGTAAACAGTAGCAAAAGACAAAAGAAGAAGCCCCTCTTTGTTTGTCCAGGGTGGGTTTGTCCACATGCTAAATACGTGTTCAAGAAGGCGCCAAATGCATGGTCGCTGGAATTATGAAATTTATATTCTAAATTCAATTGTTGTCTAAAACCACAAGATGAGGTTGTAGATGAGATTGTAATCCATCCAAATAGCAAAGGGACATTCAAGCAACTGACCTTCAGGTTTAACTGTGCAACATAATAAAAGAACCGAAGAACATCTGCAACCTGCACGACAAAGTAAATTAAAACAAAAAAAATACACAAATACACACCAAACAACCGTTATAAGAACAAAAACGACTGAAACAACAACTGCAACAATAAATGAGAAAACACCGCGTGGGCACATCGTGTGTCTCTGCAGCACCGTATTTCATATAATGTATTGTTTTCTTCTTGTCCACAGTGAACACTGCCACACTAGCTGTTAACCTGATTGGCTGCCTGGCTTGGATGTGTGGAGGAGGCGGAGCTACAAACTTTGGGATGGCCATTTTGTGGCTGATACTCTTCACTCCTTGCTCTTATGTGTGTTGGTTTAGGCCCATCTACAAAGCCTTTAAGTAAGCATCTGTGTGAGCAATCACAACACACAATCGTCACAACACACAAACGTCACAACACACAAACGTCCACCTGCTGGTTTGCTGAATCCCAACTTTGATCATAGCCATGAATCTCTCTCTGTGCAGGACCGACAGCTCCTTCAACTTTATGGCCTTCTTCTTCGTCTTTATGGCTCAGGTGGTGATCAGTATCATCCAAGCTGTTGGCATTCCGGGCTGGGGAGTGTGGTAAGAGCTTCTGCTGACATACACATCAATCTAAAATCCCTCAGGGGTTGAGTTTGGTGTATAACACCATGATAACCATTGCACATGACAACTCGAACAACTGTAATTGCCTAAATCAAAAAACATGTGGACAGTAGGACATAGTTTCTGCAGAGCGGCAGGACTTCATTTATGTGCTACCTACAGCCCCAACCTAACATTACGGTCCAACAATAATGGCGAGCAATAAGCCATCTCCATTTGCCAGCTGGCAAACGGAGATGTACGTGGATCTAGCCGTCTACAAGTGGATGCATCAGAATCGAGCGGAGCAGGGAGCTTGTAGCTTGGTGTTGGGGTTCTATGTCACAGCTACAACCTTTTTCCAGCTGCATTTTTTGTTTGCCTCTGATTCACAACGACGTGGATAAAGAAATACTGAGAAATGCTATTTAAATCTTAGTTTTCTTTATATACATCCTCCATCATGAGAAAGACGACATAAGAACATGTTAAGAACACTAAAAACATGATTTTGTTGGAGCAGGTCTTTAGACTCAATGACACGCCTGAGCAGAACAGTGCCCTCTCTTAAACTCGTGTGTAACTCGGCTGTATTATCTGCCCTGGTGTCCTCCTCAGCGGCTGGCTGGCCACCATCACCTTTTTCAGCACCAACATCGGCTCAGCTGTAGTCATGCTGATTCCCACCGTCATGTTCACGGCGGTGGCTGTGCTCTCCGTCATCGTCCTCACAAAGGTGACTCCTGTGCTTCCACTTCCTGTTCTAGATGAATCTGTTTTTTCTGACCAAAGTGAATTTGAGATGTTTAAGTATTTTCCTAAACTTTAGCTTTATATCAAGCAGGGTAGTAAAGAACCTGTTATTTTAGTTGAAAGCTATTGGACAAAAAAACTGTTGTTTTCTTTTTCCATGACATTTGTACCAAGAGATCACTATCAAAAAAAAATGTTGAAAGTCCATTTTATTCAATCTATGCTATTGAATTTAAGCTGGTGTGTTTAAAATAATGTCTTAACGGTGATGGCATACAGTGTGTAGTAATATTTTAAGCAAAAACAATCATCTTAGAGCTAATTTATTGAGGTAAAACGACGACAGGCTTCATTTTTGTCTGTTTATTAATAGATGTGTGTGCCGAAAAAATAATTGTGATTTTCAATTCTGTGACTTTAAATGTGTGATTTTCACATGGTGTGTGTGTGTCTGACACAGACCACAGATGCACACCTTACAGCCACAGTTTCCTTGAAATCCAACTAATCAAAAGCAGGGCTTTGAAAGCATTTAAAGTTCTCAGACTTTGATTGAATCTTAACTTTTTTGTCCCATCAGCATAGAACAATAGTTTCTGGGATGTGCTGTG
Source organism: Oryzias curvinotus (assembly GCA_023969325.1). Classification (NCBI taxonomy): domain Eukaryota; kingdom Metazoa; phylum Chordata; class Actinopteri; order Beloniformes; family Adrianichthyidae; genus Oryzias; species Oryzias curvinotus. The sequence goes on along the minus strand of CM043711.1, from coordinate 19,554,670 downwards.
ATGATGTCTAACCCCAAATAAAATGAGACAGGGCTTGGAAAGAATGAATATTTGTGATGGTTAAAACTGTTGAAAATTCCTAAAAAGCCTTAAAATTAGTTTTCTTGAAAAAAAAAAATACACAGTTGTATTCTTTTTATGTAATGCCTGAAATAAACATCATCATCATATTCATAAAAATAAACATCGAAAATCATTATTTTGGTTTCATAGTACTAATAAGATAATTTTCTCGATGGATGTTGACTTAAAGTCAAAGAGAATGTCAGATAAATGCATCTAGACATTAAAGAAAAAACAGTAAGAAACAACAAACCACAACAAGGGAGAAAAGCAAGTGTGACAGAAGATGTCCACCACCCGTCTCTTCTCAAAGGACTGCTTCTCCCATGCACTTTTATTAAGAACACAAGTAGGAGGTTACAATTTCCAATTAAAGAGAAAAGTTCATTAGGGGAGTGTCGTATAGTGATCTATTTGGGAGGATTCTCAGTTCAAACAGTATTTCTTATCAGCTAAGGACAGTGTGTCTTAAAACCCCCTCATTCTAGCTGGGGATGAGAAGCAGATGAACAAACACCCAACTGTTTTCTAAAAAGGAGAAAAGGTCAATCTGAGTTCACATTTAAAATACATTTAACCACAATGATAATAATAAAACAATTTCCTTCACAGAGATACTGTTTTTAAATCAAACTAATGTGAGTAAAGGGTATGAATTTTACTCATTAAGGCATTTTCTTGTTTATAAAAGCAAAGCTCACCAAAAGTCATGCTGGATCACTGAAAAGAGGAGCCAGAAAAATCTAGCACAATATTAAGATTCATTTATATATTCAACACTGCTCTCATTTTTCACTCTCTGATCTCTTGCGCTGTTGCTGTGCAGGTTCATAACTTTTACCGTGGCAGTGGGGGCAGCATGGGTAAAGCCCAGGAGGAGTGGGCTTCGGGGGCCTGGAAGAACCCCCACGTCCAACAGGCAGCTCAGCAGGCCGCCATGGGAGCCGCACAGGGAGCCATGCAGCAGAACCAGTACTCAGCAGCTCCCACCTACAACTACGACGACCCAATGTAGGACACGCAAAGAGGGCCGAGCAGCAAAGTGGGAGAGCTAAAAAGAGATCAAATTAAAAACAATTCACAATTAGGTGCCCTTCATTGTAACATTGTTCAGTTTTAATGGGAAATCGTGGAAGAGAATGAGTTAGAAATGGATTTTTGAGAAACTATGTTAGACATTTCACTATCAAATCAACCTTTTTTTGTATGAATTTTTGCTTTAAGCTGGTCTCTGTGTGTGTCACATGGGAGCTTAAAGCATATGATCTCGGTTGAGCTCTGACATTTTCCACTTTTCAAAAATGCTAAATGTTTCCGCAGATGCCATTAAAAAGTCACAACATGTCAAGCATTCTATTAGGGTTGGTTTTATATTTGGTAAATAACAATTTGTCTTTTTGCCAGGAGTTCATTGAGAATCATTGCATTGACTATCAGTCTTGTCTTAGCTTAGCATAAAAATTAAAGTCTTGGTCTACTATCATCTAAAGGCACAAAAATGGACACAACAGCTCCCTTTATACCCCAACTAACACATTATAAAGAGGCTTTTTGGGGGACATAAGGTTTCACATTAATGCCACCAGTGGTTTTATGGTAGAGTGTCCGCCTGAGACTAGAAGGTCACAAGTTCAAATCCACAGTCGAGTAACACCGAAGTCTAAAAATGGGACCCAGTGCCTCTCAGTTTGACACTCAGCATTAAGGGGTTGGATATGGGGGGTTAAACCCCCAAGTGGTTCCAGAATGCAGCTGTGTGTGCAGCCCACGCTTTCCCAGGGGAGGGGTCAAACTCAGATAACAAATTTCACACACCTAGGTTTGTGACAACTGATGGGACTTTAACTTCATTTGAATATGTAATAAATTTCCTATTAATTTGAGTCCTTGTGCTAAGACTATTGTCGGTTTCATGTGCAGAATTCAGGAATTCATATTTTTGCACCACTTTATTTGACACAAAAAGGCAAATAACGTTAACCCTTACTACATCTTAATTTCAAAGACATGTTTTCAGGCCATTTGCGTGTTTAGCTTCTTTAAAATTGAATTTAAATTTTTTGGAAAAGTGTTTAAAGTCAGAGCTTTTTGATTGGCGACTTATTTCTATCAAACGATTTTTTTTTTTTAACATTCTCAGGAAAGTTAGGCTGTTTCAAAGCATCAACATGTCTGGCTTTTGTCTATTTCCTAGTTTGGTTTTTCATTACTATTTGATCTGGACATGCACAATTTACAGATTGGCATACAATATATTTTAAATCTGCATTATAGAAGAAAACGGGGAAAGAAAATCTAAATGTGTGCAAAATGGAAATCAATTTAATATAGTAACATTTGTTGGTGGTGGTCCTATCATCATATGGAGTGATGGATGTCTGTCTCCCACGTCTCCCCTACGTATAAATGCTTCACACGATTCTGGAGATGTGTACTCCGGGCCGCGCAGTACTTTGTCATGTTGTGACTGTTGGTGTTATTCCATGAATCGGTGTAATAAAAAAGAGAATAGAATATTAAATAAACTCAAAGCGGTGTTTTTTTTGGGGAGTAAAACTAAACTGGAGAATATGTGTAGCCCTGGTGAGTCTCTGGTGTGTTTGAGTCAAGAGTTGGTTTACCCGGAGGGGTTTTTGCCTTGTGTATTTGCAAGTCTCTTGAAGAACTTCTTCCGCTTTCAGTAGATGGTTATTACAGTATAACACAGTATTAGATTTGAAAACGATGTTAAGATATGTATCTGAATGCTCTTTATTTAAAAAAAATTGTGATTTGTCTCGTCTGATTGTGACAGTGTGGTATTCAGTAAGCTGTTTGTTTGACTTTTTGTGTTTTCTTTGATTTTTTGACAAAACCTCTGTTTTTTTCTCTGCTCATTGAAATGATATGTGTGTGTGTGGATGGGTCATTTGTGTCTTTCCATAGCTGTAATCCTTTCAGAGGATTTTCCTTGAGAAACTATTCACCTTTCAATGCAAACTAAATCACAGTTTACAGTTCAGCAATACTGGTTTCTAAATATCCAAATGAAAGGGAGTTGGATATTAGCCTAAAACAAGCTCGGATAAAAATGAACGCTCATAAAATAGGGTGTTCTGAAAACAAAAGCACCCTCTTGTCGTGAAGCTAGAGCACAGTAGTACAAATTTGAAAGTTGCAAACATTTTCACCAGCAGATATTCATGGCATTTGGTGTCTTTTCCTGTAAGCAGCACTGCACCTTTTGCTCGTCTGTGAGAAGATGCACAGCAGATTCTTTCTCTACATAAAATGTGAAGAACTGCACAAAGATGAGGAAAAAAAAACGTTTTCTTGTTTGTGTAGTAAAGTGTGACGTTCCTGCCGAAATGCACCTACAGTTCATGTTATGGAAATGTCAGCCGCACTGTAGGAGCATTGGACTGTGCATTTTTATGTTGCTCAATCGAAGCCATTTCCCATAAACCCATGCTCTCTCTTCTACTGTATGTTGTATGAAATGTATTATCATGTACAATACTATAATTAGAATATAGAGCTGTTAAAAGGAAATATTTATCATGACTAAATACAGTTAAGGGACACATTCTCAAATTAATGAATGGAGTATATGAAGGGGTGTGTCTTTATGGGTGGTGTGAACGAGGAAAACATTTTTGTGTATTACTTTTGTATTATTTGGTCTTATCCTAATAAACATTAAATAGTTAATGTTGCCTCATTTGGTTTTCTTTTGCTGGAAGTTTGTTTTTATATTTTACCGCTTTAGTGTTCAAATTACTGATTTTGAATTATAAGTTTTGATTTTTAGTTAAAGGTTGATTGAAAATCAAATTTCCTGACCTTTGGTGCTTTGAAACAAACCCAAATGCTCTGCATCCACAGAAAAGTCAACCTTGCTTGGACTTTCATTATTCTTTGCATTATTTTACTGAAGCAAAATGACACGCCTGCCCGACAAACCACAGAGATCCAGTCAGTTCCTTCCTAAACATTACCGGTAAATTAACACTACGGCTGCATGATGTGAGGAAAACCCGCGATATTAGTGATCATTATTGTGATGACGATATAACTTGTGATACATGAACAAACAGAAAAACAACCAAAAACACAATTTCCATTTCATTGCAACAGTTTAATTTAAATAAAGTCAACATATCTTAAATTATACTCCAGATGACCGTCGTCTACATAGGAGGTGAGCATCTAACATAAAAGGGCTCCATCCGATTGGTAAAGTGCATGAACTGATTTATGTGATTCGCTGCCATAAGATTGTTTTAGCACATTTAAGGTCACCATTTATCACAATTTTCGCCATATTTTGAGATTTGTGTATTGCACAGCTTGATATCGCAATAACTGTGATAAATCACTCTGATAAATGTGTGATTTATAGTGAAGGCTTAATTAACACACAAAAAGAAAGAAAAGTTTGGTAACAAAAACAAAAAAAAAACTATCTATTTTACATTACATTTACATTTTAAGTATCAGACATAGTTTGTAGACACAGGTGTTTAATTTTTTTATTTACATTTAAACAAAATACAAATAGGGTACATTATATTTAATAAAATAAAAATTAAATATTTCCCAATTATTTCTTAGCATTATCAGAACCAGACTGTGAAACTATCAAATGAATTAACTTAGTAGGGGTGATATTATATAAAAACCCACTGCTTCCCTTTTCAAGCAATACATTTAAGCTCTACTTGACCTTGGATAATAATCACTATAATTAATCAATCACATTTTTTAGTCAATGCATTTCATTATTTCTGAAGTGAGTTTGATAAATCTGTGTGATTTCTTTCTTGTATTGTCTACAGTTAGTGCTTGAAATAAGCCAATAAATAAATTAAAACAAATCAACGTAATTTAACCAACAATTGTTAAGAAAAAAAAGTCTAATATCCAAGAGAAAAGGTATGAAAAAATAAATGCCAGTTTAAATTTAGAAATAAGCCTTTCTGTCTTTAAAAATTGCTTAAACTGATCTCAACATTATGAGAAAAGAGTCAAAATTGAAAAAAGACACAATTTTGAAACAAAAATTCTAACTGATGAGGAAAAGCCAAAAAGCAAAAGTCTGAATGGTTGAGTAAAAAAAAAAAAAAAAAAAGTCAAAGTAATGAGATTAAAACTACTATTAACTACTCAAGTTAAATCAGGTTTTCTGGAAAGCCTCAAAAAGATTGATATCTTCTACTAAGACAGTTTTTAAAGGTTCTTAATTGTTCTTTTTATCATGTTGGATATTAAATTGAAAAAAATATATTTTTACAAAGTCTATAAAACAAAACTCAAGATACTGATGTTTTATTTTTAACTTGGCTAAATTCTAATAGGAATTTTAAAATGAATGACATTTTAGATGATTTAATTCTTATAAAAATAAAAAAAAAAAAAAAAAAAAAAAAAAAAAAAGATTCAAAATTAAATTCTCCACAACAATTACAGAAATAATGTAGTGAGTAGCCTACGAGGCTAGTTTGGCACCAAAATTTTAGAATAATGGAAAGGAAAAATGCTTATAAGGTCATATGAAATAAGGTAACAAAATCTGAAAGACTTAATTTGACACTTTAGACACATTATTTAATTTGAAGTTTTCAACAAAAACCATCAACAAATACAACAGCAATCATCTTAAAATTCTTTATTCATAAACTTGATGCAAGTTTACAAATTTCTGTACATGGTCAAAATTTCTTTAGATGGAAAATGAGAAATGAAAGGAAAACCAAAGCGAGGCGTCAGAGCCAGACTCCATGTTTCTGTTGGTGTCCAAAGATGAACAGATTGTGGAGAAGATGACCGCCGTCATCTCCGTCGCTCCTTTGACCCGTTTTGAGGCGTTCTGGCTCTTTTGCAAAGGGAGACTTCACCCCCCATCAGGAAAAGTAGTCCTCCTTTTCTTAGAGAAATCCAAAGTAGTGCAACAACTGTGTACTGGGAAATATAATTTAAGATTTGAAAATACACGGTTAGCACGTTGACTTTAATCTTTTTATGCTGTAACACCTGCACAAACACATTGTTGCCACTTATCCCAACGAGGAAAATTGTCAAGACTCCATGCTAAAACTGGGAATAAAAGATGCAAAACGCCATCATGCGGCTGCGAAACCATCACTTCTCAACAGCTGGAAACCTTTAAAACCGTCAGGCAAGAAAGACAAACTGGAGTCCACAGCACCATCAGATACGTCAACACAGCCGTGTAGGAACAACCTTTGAAGTATGGTTACCTGAGTTGCCTACTTTTGCAGACTCTGCAAAAGAGCCATCAGACTGATGGATACAGTGTGTGTCTTGTGGAGTAGAGGGGCCAGCAATACTCATGATGTACTACTGTATATTGCATTGTTAAAGAGAACGTGTGCAGGTTCAGATTTTCATGAAATGAGTTTTCTGCGATAGAAACATCAAACAGAGAGGAGGGTGGGGCACTCCAGAGCAAACCCCACCTCTCATCACGCTGAGGGGGTGTGGCTAACTCAGTCATGAGACTAAGGCTGTAAATATGATGAACGGCAACAGCTTCTCAAATCCATAGTGATAAAAAGAGAAAAAAAAAGCTGTGTTAAGGAAAACAGAAAAAGAAGCGATAAAGCGTTGCACAGTCTCTCAGTTTGCATTTGAATATTGATAGCAGCTTTTTTTTTTTTTTCTTCTTTTTATTCTGCCGTGGCAGCACTAAGCTTTGACTTTAGAGGAAGAAAATGTTTGGGCTCAGCTCTGCCCAGAAAGCAGTGAAGCTTTTAGCTGTAGAAGAGGGAAAAACCCTTAAAGTTCCTGCTCTTTTAAGGGAATTACAGCATCGATGAGATTAATAACTGCCCACACGTCAAATTACAGGAAGGTATAGGCTGTAAAAATGAGTAGAATGTGGTTTGTTTTCTCCACCGCAGCACTCCCGCTGATTCAGCTTCACTGTCAGCGTCAAGCTAAACATCTGCCTCAACAGCTGCAACCCACAAGAGACTGAGGTTCAAGAAACAAGAGGAGCAAAATAAAAAGGACAAAAACTCATTCATAGCTGAAGCTCCAACATTTTCTGGTTAATAAAAAAAAAAAAAAAAAAAAAGTTTTAGTGTATGGAGATGTTCATCTCCTGTTTTTGATTCTGCGTGGTCAAAAGGTTTAAAAAAATAATAAATTAATTAATTAAAAAAAGGGAGGAAAATGAAGGTAAACGATACCAGACCCAATTTTAAGATAGGTATCCAATATATCAAATCGGCTCCTTTATTATCTACGATGCTCAAATAAAAACAAATGAAAAACAATATTTCTAAAACAATATTTGCCTTTATGTACCTTTTAATTTCCACCAAAAAAAAAGAAACAAAAATCATAGTCAATTAAAAACATTGAGGTGCCACTTCAAGAGCTTCTGTATAAATCTTCTTTTAAAATTCACTTAAGGGGTGGGGGGGCTGTGACGCTCACTTTTTTAAAGCAGCTTAAAGAGAAAGCACCCCCCCCCCCAACAATAACAAGGAAGAAATGAGTTGTTTTTCTTCTTTTTCTGAAAGAAAAATGAACAAGCAAAAGAAAAAGAAATTAGGACAGGTGATCGTCCGAAAAACTCCTGCGAACTCAAACACTGACAGGAGGAGCGAGATCAGAGTTCTGTCTCCGGGAGCGAACCAAACGATGCTCGTCACATGAGATGGTTTTCATGAAAATGATTAGATATTTGCCAGTTAAGTCAGAGAGGGGCAACTTTTCAAAGAAAACAAGATGCCCGGAATACATGGTTCCAGTGCATGGTGGCGGCAGGTCCTTATCCATCCTCTTTAGGTGGTGTGTACCAGCCTGGAGGAAAACACAACCACATCTGGTGAGATAGCTACACTACTGTGAGCTTACAGACTAATAAAATAAATACACAACCCACCATTCTTTTCATGAATCTGCACCAGGGATTTGTATGACTGTTGTGCTCTGGCAAGACTGTACTGGTTCTACAAGGGAAAAAAAAAAGCCATGAATGACATTTAACCCGTTAATAAAGACATATAACATTTAATGAATCGAAATAGGAAATTTGATCATGGAGGAGAAATCAATAGTTGTGGTTTGCTGTATGTGGTGGACCTGCACTGGTAAACAGTTAACAAAAACCATTGAAGACACCACTCCCTGTGTGTCCAATGTGAACACTAAATGCTGAAAGCGTGTTCAAGAATGCTGTTGTTGAACGTGTGTCACATGCACAGTGTGAAGGTAGCTTTAGAGACCTGCTTTAAAAAGAAAAGCTGTTACCTTGTTGGCTCCAAACTGCACCCTAGCTTTGCCTTTAACCAGAGTTGCATTGATCTGCATAATGACAGATTCTATGGAATAGGCACTGCTCCAGCCCTGGGAACACACACAGGAAGTCAGTTTCTGCACAGCAAGCAGAAGAAAAGAAAAAAGAAACTGTCTAAAGATGGAATTATGTTCACCTGTTTTGTTAGAAGCTCCATGCACAAGGCCCCCCCTCCAAGAACATAACTTGAAGGAAAAAAAAAAACATATATAGATCAATGAATAAAGTATTAAGCTGTTACTTGTCTTGTTTAGTAGGAGACCTGATCTAAAGACATCCCGGATGTAACGGTAAGATGCTATTTTAAACTGACGTAGCTTCTTACTGATATATCTTTAAATCTAGGTCACTTTGTTTTTCAAAAAGGATATATATATATAAATCTCAAGAAATCCACTAAATAAAATCAACACAATTTGTTCAATTGTACCACTTAAACATATCTATGTACGGCTTCTATTATTGTTATTCTTACTTGCTTTGCTCTGGTCAAAGACGGCGGGAACATAACCACACAGTTGTTTACGAGGCCTTTTTACAGATAACTTTTTAAACAAACAATACCATACTCTTGCACAATCACCCGAGTATGAATCCTACACCACCTTTGAACAAATACTACTACAGTCTTACACAGAGGCCATCACACTTGTGCACAAACACTGTTATAGTCGCACACAAACACTGTAATACTCTGAAAGATTCTGGTGTTGTACCGTCTGCGTCAGAGTACAGCAGTGTGTGTAATCTCTCTTTCCGCTCTCAGAGTTGGGTAATGGCAACAGATCATGCATCAACAATTGTTTGGTGCACAACAGAAAGACCCCCCCCCCCTTCAATTATACACTAAATTCAAGCGGTGGATCTTTTCCCAAAAACTTTGTGTACACAAACACTAAAGAGATTTTGCAGCTTACCCTCCGGAGAGCACAGGTGCGACAACCCGCACAAAAGGTGGGTCGAAGGGAAAATTATCCTGTTGGGTGGAGAAAAAGCACAAAAATCAACCATCGAATTAAAAAAAAATGAAAAAAAAAAAAAAAAAAAAAAAAAAATCCAAAACCTACTTTATAAGAGAAATTCAGCAGAATGTAATCCACTCCTTCCTTTTCTTTTAAAACCTGTAAGTCACTATGTAATGGACTATCTGGGTCTACCCTGAAAGAACACGAAATGTCAAAAATCTACAGATTCAGAATGTTTTCCAATCTGTGGTAAAAAAACAACAACAACTTAATAATGAATGAACTGAAGAACTTACGTCCTTAACTTGACATGCCATTCATACAGGCTGTCGCTGACTAGTTCGACTGAATAAATACCTGAAAAATTAATCACAAAAAACAGAATTTGACTAAAATACTGGCTCTTAAATCGGCTCATTAGATCCTCGAACTCACCTGTCTTGTAACTTTGCGACCTGTAGATCTCCCTGAGTTCTTTCATGAGGCGATCTGAAGCTTGGACTGAACCAGAGACAGCACCCTGAAGCGCAAAGCATCCAGGTGATCACACACTTTACTACTGTTGATTATTTTCAAATGATAAATACGAACTTACATTTAGGTGATCTTGTCTCTGGTTTTTTCGTATTTTTTCCAAGATGGCCAAATTTTCCTTTTCTATTCCGTCATCTTCGGATTTTTTGCCGTCAACAGGCTCCTCCTCTTTCATTTCGTAATGGTCCAGGTCTTGGTCCAGGTCTATGTCCTGCTGCAGCAGTGCATCAAATGTGGAAGGAGGAATAGAAATCCCATAAATCCCATGTCTTCTTCACAGAGTCAATCAAAATGCTAAATTAGGAGCGACTAATAAAGAGATGTGCAGACGATTAGTAGATTCTATTTTCAATCGTAGTGCTGAAAGTCATGAAAATATCACGCTGCATTGTGTATAATGTAAGCCATGTGCAGATTTTTTAACCATTTTAGGAGGTTACTGTTCTATCTGGGAGGATAATTATCTAAATCCTTTAGTGTTGTAGATATAAAAATGTACCTCTGCCATTTCTTCCTCCTCCTCCTCCTCTGATGTCACCTCATCGGATGGCACATGCTGAAATGGGGTCAAACGGGGAGAGTTAGAGTTTCAAACCGTCAACACATCCTTAGCAAGCGCTCGATTCCTGCGCCTACCTTGCGGTCTTGGGTGATGGGACCGGCGGGGAGGGGCTGGTCCAGCATTTCCACGTCGGGATGTTGGGGAAGGTTGTAAAGCCGACAGAGGTCACAAATGAGGCGCTTCAGCTGCTGGAGAAGCTGCAGGGACAACGAAACAGGAAAGAAAAAGAAAAAACAAATGCAAACAAACTCCATAAATCTGTGTTAAATACAATGGGACCAAATCATAAAGATATAACAATGTTTGACAGCTTCCCATACTCTGAAAAACACTGCAAACACAACCGGGGAAGCATTTCGATTACTATGATTTTCCACCAAAACATAGGCTGCAAAGATGAGCGATCAGAGAAGCAGACAGGGCTTAGTCAGCTTTGACAGCCAGAAGAGTAATGTGAGCAGCAGGTGAACAGAGCAGGGAGCTGGCTCGCATTTCTGCACTCTGCTTGATTTTAAAATGAAGAACCTTTCCGTGCTTGCATAAATTGAGAGAGATATATTTTTTTTTTGCTTTAAACTGTCACATCACTAAAAGGTTGACATTTTCTAGTAAAATATGACAGTCTGGACTACTTATGCTGAATCTACTCTTCCTGTTTTCTCTTGTTTTTGTTCGCAGAGTCAAGTTTTGCTTATCTTTTATTCTCTTTCCATATTTTTTATGAATACAACAAATTTCAATGAATGATTATACTCTGGAAAAGGGGATCATTTCTAAATGTAAAAAATTACTGGCAGTTCTACATAAAAAAGGTTTTGATGGTACCTAAAATAAGAAGAGCTTTTTCTAAAGGGTTCATGATGACGGTTAGACAAAGTACGACTGTAAGGTTTTGCCAAAAAGCATGAAGGTAAAACGGCTTAGAGCACATGAATGACCAAAACGCTGGGAAAAGCAGCAGCCAACGTACCAATGTGCTGCCTTTCCTCACATCCTCTAAGCGCTCCAGCACTTCAGCAAGACTGGGATCATCGGAGTCCACAAACCATATCGGGGGGGTGGAGGGATAAGATTCCTGCAAGGTGCAAAGAATATGCATTTAACATCTTCATCTTTAAGTGTTCATGACTTTAATCCTGTAAGATTACAGTCCATTTTTCTTTACTGTTTAGCAACTTTAGAAAATAAATATTTTTTCTATATTTTCTGCTGTGCAAAAATGAACTTTGCCATAAGTTCCATAAATATTCATGATTATAGAGAAAAATAACATACCAAATTTTAATTATGCTTGAGATGAACCATACTAATAAAATATTGAATGTTTACAAATTCTGAACGGTTTCTCAGGTTAAACCTCTGCAAACTACGGCTGACGGTAGGAGTTTTTGTACCATAGGATAAAAAAATAAAAAAAAAACTGTCACAAGTGGTATTCTTGTTTACTTTTTAAACAGCAAGTGAAGAAAAAAGGACAGTCAGAAGCCAATATTGAAACACTCAAAGTGAAATGGCTACATGCAATGTATCAAAAAAAGAATGTAAACAATTCAAATAATCTGGCATTATTGCAATATTTTATTCCAGAAAAATAGCATTTTAGACAATTCTATTGTTGTTCATCAATTTGTTGTCAATAAATTCCATATTCTCTGCCTGATCAGAAACCTGGTGCTAGTTTCTCTTTGCTTAGCCCTCTAAAGCCCATTTGTTTTTTCTAAGAGACCTTCCAACCATGACATACCTACAGTAGATGTGAGGACAGTAACATTTCATATTTTTGAGAAAAAAAAAAAAAGCTTCACAGCAGCTGAATCCAGCTAATTCACATCAATTAGAATAATCTGGACTCAGTCCATAAACAAACAGAACTACCTTTTATGGGTTACTCATTAACTGAGGGGGGTTTGTCCGTGACACACTCAAAACAAAAACACGTGGTGGCAACACAACAATTCCTAATGTATTGTTGAACTTTTGAATTTAAAAACTGCATCACAATGTTCAGTGCTAAGGATTGACACAATGACCGTCAGACCCTTTTTACTACAAAGTGCACTTTGGAATGGAGATACAACATTTTATTAAGATGGTTTGAAACAATTTGCACCCAGAATAAAAAAAAAGAGCAAACCACCAATTACCATTAATCATAATTACACTGCGCCACCGTGCTGACCACTGCATGGTGACGCAATACAAAGGCCCCTGGTTCACTTCCTGGCTGGGGGACCTGAACACCAAACACCTGAACACCAAAGGGGGACCTTTCTGTGTGGAGTTTGCATGTTCTCTCCGTGTATGCGTGGGTTTTCTCCGGGGACTCCGGCTTCCTCCCCCCATCCAAAAACATGCTTCATAGGTGAATCGGTCTAAATTGTCCCTTGGTGTGAATGTGAGTGTGTGATTGTGGCCCTACGACAGACTAGCGACCTCTCCAGGTTGTTCTTCGACCCACAAGTGGCCAGGATAGGCCCCAGCAGCCCCGAAAGGGACAAAACGTCTTTAGAAGAAGAATGAAACTGATGAATTATATATCATATCTTCTATATATCTATATCTCTCTCTCTATATATATATATTTATTAATAGGCCAAACTGGCCAAAAAACTCATCCTAGTTACCCTTTTTTAATTCCTGAAATAAAAATAGCATGTATAGTTCAACCTTTGCTTTTTTTAAAGTTCTTTTGAAACATAAATAGTACAGAATAAATCAGAAAATAATACATACAGTAAACATTGTTTAAGAGTTGCTCCATTAAAACTGGAAATTCCACATGTGACATGCAAGTAAAGTGCAGCCATCATGATAGAAATGAATACTTTAAGCAGATAAAGTTACAGGAACTCTTGGTTTGCCTTAATATCAATTTAGATTTGGATGCATCACAACTATCTTAAAGCACCAGGAATCAAAACCATACAAGTCAGCTAAAAAAAATTCCAGTAGTAAACACTATCAGCTCACACCTGATGTACACATACTGGAGTATTTTCTGCTGAATACACATATGGCATTAGTGATTTTCAACACAGCTTCTTGAGCAGTTTAATGTGCAACTTAACCAGGAGTAAACTACTGCAGATGTGTGTGGCAATATGCATTAACAAAGAGAACATGAAAATAAAAGCTAACTTGAAATAAAGAGGTTACTAGATTTACTTTACAAGTGCATCTCACTTGGGCTTGCACAAACAATAAATACAATTTCATTGCTAGAAACTAGGCCTGCACAATAAATCACAAATTTATCATTATTGCGATATCAAGCCGTGCAATATGCATATCGCAAAAGACAGCGAAAATCACAATAAATTGTTACTTTAAATGTGCTTAAACAATTTTAGGGCAGCTTGAAGTATTTAGCTGATTAAATAAATCAATTTAATGCGATTGACCTATCGGATGAAGCCCTTTTATGTTAGATGCTTACCACCCATGTAGACTAGTTTCCTTTGGAGAATAATTTAAGGGATGAAGACTCTAGTTTGAATCAAAATGTTGCAGTGAAATGGAAATGGTGTTTTGGTTGTTTTGCTATTTGTTCATTTATCGTAAGTTACATCGTCATCGCAATATTGATCACTAATATCGCATATTGCGAGTTTTCCCTTATATCGTGAAGGCCTACTAGAAACTGTTTTCACATCTTTCCTGGGTTGGAGGAGTATGCATCTCTAAGCCTTTTTGTTAGAAGAAGAAAAAGAAACCACACGACTTCCTGTCAGATGAACTGAAAAAATATTTCCTACAAACCACAGTTTTTATATTTTGTCTACAAAATAACTTCTAAGTTTCTTACAGAATCAAAAATGTGGCATAAGTGCTGGTGCACAGAACCACGGCAACCTTATATAGCATCTCATAACAACAACAATAAAAATAAGTAAAAACTGTTAATGCATGTATGTGCAACAGAGGAGCAGGAGGATGTGGTTAGAATGTGGGACGCTTCTTCAGAGCCACCTGAATGCACCAAAACAAGAGCTGTGACAACAGCAACCCCCCCCCCTCCCCCCAATTCTTATGATATGACCATATCATTTTTAAAAACGACTGTTTCGTTCTTGTATGACTTTGAATACAGTAGTTATGCCATAATCTAAATTTACTCGGTTCTATTTTAACAAAATACATGTACAAAGTACACACGTACATTTCGACAAATGTTGCTACTTTTTGTTTAGTAGCTAATACGTTAGCCAAGAATGCTAGCTATTTGGGCGAAAATGTAGGAAACGCCACATATCTATAAACATTTTTCTGGCGCAAAGCGGAAATTTTATAAGAAAATTACCAAAAATATTCCTAATAAAAGGGCAAAAAATCTTCACGGACGTGCCTACTATAAAACAGCAGACAAACAATTCTTACACTGGACCAATTGAAACAACTATAAAGTTAGCAGCTTTGGTGTTGAAAGTAGTAACGCAGTTATTTTAGCTAACAGAACAAGCTAATGTTTCAGTTAATAGGCTAGCCAAAAAGCTACCGCAGCGTCGTTCCTAAATGACGTTCCATTGTATAGTTTTGGGAGTTAATCTAGGCCCGTTGCCTTTGTTCGTTTGGTTTTCTTTTTTTCTTTTTTTTGTTGGACTAAAAACGTCGCCAGAAGATATGACCGATATTTGTGCCGTACTTGCACCGGTAAACACGGCGGGTTGATGGGCTGCTTTGGTTTCAGTGACTAGTCGTCAGAGGCTGCGCTAGCTCGCGCTGGCCTGGACTCACCGTGATGTTGCAATGAATGATCAGCAGCTTCTCTCCAGTTACGTTGAACTGACAACTGAGCTCGTCGGGTTTCCAGTCAATTATTCGGAACCGCTCGTGATTTGGGTCAAAAATGGACTCCAGAAACTTCAGTTCGGCCTTCAGCCCCGACACCGACATCTTCTGTTCATCTCAAAGCAACCAGGCCGCTGGCAGAGGGGAAGTCGGGGCGGAATGCGACCGCGCAGTCGTGTCGGCTCCTCGGATCGCGCACGTTAGCGTGAGAACAACAACAAAGGGCAGGAGACGGAGCGTTATATGAAGCCACCGCGAGGAACACGGCGCGCGCTCACTTTCCTTCGGAGCACAAGACTCAGCAAAACTTCAGCTGATCACAGTCTGCTGGAAGCCTGCCATGCTGTAAAACTGAGATGCCCACACTATGTACAAGTTACAGAGCAAAAAAGTAGGTTTTCCCAACGTTAGAAATGCATTTGGGCCCCAACAAACAAACAATAATAAATTACACATAGAAATCTCTGACTACACACTTTTGCTTGTCTCACAATAAAGAATATATGGTGAAAAATTATTTCCCAAAAATAATGCATAGTTATTATTAGGGGTGGAACAATGAATCAAAGCATCCATTTATTTTCCTGCGATTCAAACCAGACCAATCTGTCTGAGGCAAATCGAATTGATCTTAACCATTAAAGAATAAATTCAAAATGAAATAAATCGATTATATGGGAAAATATAATGATTTTACAATATCATTAAAAATGACCAAGGGCCATCACAGCGCAGGACAACACAAAAGTGATCAATCTATCATTCCAGTCTAAAGTGTGGAAACACTTAAATGAATTTAGCAAAGACATGTGACCATACTGTGTGGTAGAAAGTTCTAATAATCTTCTTTTGTATCATTTTGATGTGAAAAAAAAAAAAACCAACAACAGTGGGCTGAACTTTAGGAAACCAAAATGTGACTGGATTTGCAATTAATTTTGGTTTCCTTGTTCTTTTGTACACATATTTCATTTACACTTGATGATCTTGTAAGAAACACAAGGAATTTGGAAAACTTCACCTGCACTGTTCGGTACCCAAGTATTTCTCTCTGAGTCACACTGATGCAATTTTTTTTTTTTTTGCTGAAAGCTGTCCTGCATTCATTTAAGGTCAGTAAATTGGATTGTTCAAAATGAACCAAAGATTGACTATGAATTGTACTGTCAAACACAAATTATGAATCAAATTGTTGTTAAAAATGAATTGTCACACCCCTGATAAATACTGTCAATATTACATGTGTGAGGCTATAATTGGAGTTAGAATTTCTTTTTTGTCGACTTCATAATAGAATTTTAATAAAACAACAAAAGCTTTAAAGGCTTGAGTCCGTGCATCAGTTAGGCCATTCACAAATAGGTTAAGTACTGAGATTTACAGGAGATCAGTGATGGGATTCCTGGAGCACCAGATTGTCTTTAGGCTTCTTTTGTACAAAAATACCTTCCATATGATGCAAGACAGCGTGATGGCTTCTGTCTAAAAAAAAGTTTTTTTCTTTTGCTTGTTTTTTTCTTGTAAACTAACTACATTTAATAGTGTGAGGGAGATTGTAATTTCTAAACAACGAAAAACAAAAAAATGTGTGATGAATATTCAGCTTGTTTGATTTTAAAGAATTATATTCTGTGATTTTTTTGAAAATCCTTTGTCAGAGTAGAACTTTGTATGGGGGGATTCTTCAAATTGGATTTTAAGGGCCAAGTTGTATAAGGATGTCATTAAAAAGTGAAACGTCTAAAGTGATGCACAGAACTGACACCAGATGGCAGCAGAGATACAGTTGACTTGTTGTCTATGGCCAAATATGAACTCTATTCTGGCAAAAAATAAGGTCGAAGTTTATCATGACTAAATATTAATTGGTTTAATTTATCTAATTTGTTGTTCCAATCAACATCAAAGCTACAGACGAATCTGAATGAATGTCATATGAAAAAAGATCACATACAAAATAACAGAAATGTCGTTCTAGCTTGTCAATGTCACATTTTTTTTTAATTTCACAATTTTCTTTCAATACAACAATTTGTTTCTAAAAATACCTTTTAAGAGCTTGCTATTAAAATCTGGAATATTTCAATGTACATGGAATTCTTATATCCCTTGTGCTATCCTATGACCCCACCCTTACATTGATGTGTTCTCCCTACTATGACATGACAAAGGTGGATAAAGTAATGATGAATAATGATGAGTAATAATGATAAATGATAAAGGTGAAGAGGATTTCAATCCATGGACAACAGTGAAGATCACAAATCATTGAAGAAAAAAGGTTCAGAGCACTGTCTAGTGGGGTCTAGATGACCCAACTCCCAACTTTAAAGTGCCGAGGATAGCACAAGGGATATTGTTTTAGTGGAGAATTGAGTAAATAAGATCCAAATTCTGTTTTACACTACTTTATTCCCTGTATTGACACTAGATGGCAGCACAAGCTAGAAACTACTTCTTACTGTAGACCTAATGGTTCTTACCCCATCTGTAAAGTTGTTTGAGTAAAGTTAAAACACATAAAATGTTCCTCCACTGCAATTCCTTAATTTCTGCTTTGCTGACCTTTTATTATGTTCTTAGTCTCTTGTTTATTAGTTCCCATCTTTTTAAAGAATTTTTTTAAATCATTTAACAGTTTATTAATATTGTGTACAGCACTTTGGGCTTCCTTTAATGGTGGTGGATGGTGCTCTATAAATGATAAAGGAAATGACAAACACGCTTCTGGAAGCTTTTACTTTGAAAAAGAAAAAAATGATTTCTTTCTTCATTTTCTCCAACTCAAAATTTACTTCGATATCCTGACCTACATGGAGGGATCCCTATTTCGAAATGTGAGTAATAGTTGGATTTACAGCAGATATCTTCACAGTTCTGTCTGTGCGTGTCTCATTACATTGCATTTAAGACACGGAGGATGTTTAGAGATCAGGACAAGTAAAAAACAGGACAGTTGAGCTCACATTTTTCTGCTTTCATATGCAAAGAGTCTCCAGCAAAGGCTGCAAAACCAATCAGACATGATAAACATAGTTGGGCTGATTTCTGGAGAAAATCAAGATCAAGTTATACAAAAACAGAGAGGTACAAAAAACCACAAAGAACATTGTTCATCTTGACTCAAAAGACAGTGGGGGTGTCAGTTAGGCCCAGTGGCAGAACCAAGCATTTCAAATGTTGAAAGCCGTCTTCCACTCATTCTCTTCTCCGATCCTAAGGTGGACATAAGCATTGATCCAGCTTTATGGTGACAATGCTCACCTTTTCATGTACAAAAGTCAAAGTGTTTTGCAGAGCACTGTAGGGAATCGAACCCTAACCTGCTAAAGCGGGCATACCATTATCAGTGTTTTATCAGATGTCCTCTCATCGCCCCACCAGCCAGTTTTAACTGCACCCTTTAGTACACACACCCTTTACCCCTCAAAAATATACTCTTCAACACACACACACACGCTCACAAACACACGTACATTATACAAGGAAGGTGGTACCTCGGACAATCTGCCCCCTACCCCATACCTGTCGGGGGGTACCAGGCCCCTTGGCAACGGCGGCCGTGTTCCTTGGGTGCTGGCTCCCTGGGCCCGACGGCCCTCTCTCCACGCAGGGAGGGGGATCACTGTGCTCTCTGGCAAGACGAGGAGCCAGGGTTCACATCACATCTGAGCCTGGGGGTGTCTGTGTCCCTGTGGTGTGGGTTTTAGTCTTACCCTCGAGTGCTGGCCTTCTTCAAATTCCAGCTATGTGTGAGCCTGGTCGGGCCATGCGGTTACAACACTCCTTGTGGACCTCCACCGCTCTTAGGCGTCTTCTTCCTGGGCAGGGGTGGCTGGCCCCTGCCTTGCTCTCACCTGGACCAACCGTGGACTGGGTGGGTGGTTGTTTGGAGCCTGGGGTGGGTCTCCCTTGGGGGGCCCTCTGTCCCCCTCTCTGTCCCCCTATGCCTCCCTGGTCTCTGGATTTGTGGGCACCTGTGGTGGTCCTGCTGGGCCTGGCCTGGGTGCCGGATGTGATCGCCCGGCGGGCAGCTTTTCTCTATCTGCTACCATGTGGGTGTTGGGGGGAGGTCCTAGTTGCTGCTGCGGCGGGGGTCTTGGTGTGGGGATAGCTGGACACTGTCCTTCCTTCTTTTTACATTCCATCGTCCACTTTAGAAGAACATAAACACTCACTCCAGCACAGGCGGCATCTCATCTTTGCACAAGTAGTTTGTGTGCCTAAATTAAATGTTTGTTTGGGTGTGTGTTTGCCCCCCCCCCCCCCCTCCCCTTGGATTTATATTACTTATCAACCTGACTGTAATTGTAAACATCAAGCAAGCTTTGCTGCTTTATGCTGCTTCACGGTTCTACCCCCCCCCCCCTTCTTTAACCACCCTCCTACCCCCCACATTCTTCTCTCTTCTTCCCTCTTTTCTTTTCCGTCCGGTCCAACAAAAATTGTTACAAGTATAGGTAAGATGAATAAAGTTTAGCCTACAATACAATAGGGGTTAATGCAAATATACACCTAGCTTGTCAAAAGATTCATAACCCCTATTCTAATAGTAAAATATGTGCAACACATTAGGCTGTCAGCTCTCACCTGTCTGCTCTGCTGTTGGACAGGACTTTTTAACTTTAATTAAAACTGTTATACTGGTAGTCTTCAGTATATTAATCTAATAGTTGAGTTTTGATTTTCATGACCTCTGACCTGTAATCATCTAAATGTAATAAATAAATGTAGTACTTTGTGTGTTAAATTGAATAACGTAAACAATATTTGGACATGATCTTATTTATTGAACTCATTGAATTCATTTATTGAATGTATTTACTGAACATTGTCAGCAAAAGGATACTTTTAATCTCTGCATAATTCCCAGTTTTCCTTCAAAGTATCTTACTGACAGTCCTTTTACATACCAAGCATTAATCGTGGATTAAATCGAAAAAAACAAATATATTTTGAACAGCAAACATACACTACTTGATTGATCTTTCAGGAGGCCAAATACCATTTTTTGATCACTCATTTTAACCACATGATAACAATCTACAGAGTAAATGCAAGAACAATTTACAATTAAGTCATTTTTGGAACAGTTTTTTCCCAAGAAACGATTGGATCTGTTGACATAGGTTCCATCTTCAGGTCAAGTGCTTCCAAATCCATATCTTCTTGACTCCTTTATTTCACTTCATTTAACGGCGGGATAAGATCAGACCAAAGCAAATGCAGAGCCCAAATCCAGTGCACTAACAGCCCAGAGAAAAAGAATAAAAGTGTGTTATGCACTTTGTAAAAAACATATTTCTAACAGATCAACTGCCCGTTTAAAAATGCTCAAATGCTCCTTACCTGAGAGATTGTGTACGCTCTCTGGGTATAGCTTAGCCTCTCAAATGAGTTGTTGTCTGGTTTGCACCATCTCATCAGTCCACCACCATCTGTAGCTTCATAAATCCCAGACCAGTTTGAGCTTGCGCAAGCTACATATCGGCCATCAAGCAAGAGTATGATGACCCATGTAAGAGAAGGAACTAAAGTCTGTAAGCAAATTAAACAACAGCAAATGCAAATGCAACAGCTGCTTGGATATTCAAGCACACGGGGGATTAAAGCAAAGATTGTAACTATTGGACCCAAAAAATAAAGAGAAACAAACAAGGTATTCCACACACTTCCTTCATAGCAAGGGCACAAGAATTCTGAGTCCAGCATCTTCTCAAAGAAAACAAGAAACAATCCCACGATAACGTTTGATGCTACAAGGCTCTCCATTCTTTTCAAAATGACAGAAAATGGATTGTTGCTTGCGTCCATCCTTTGTTCTACAAAAAAAAGAAGGTTTAATAACTTCACTTGTTCTAAGGATAATACAAGAGTTTTTGTCAAAGCGTAACCCTGATAATCCGTGCAGTCATGTTTTATTCGAATAGTTTCTCTTTTTTTAAAGCTCCTGGAATGTGCTGAAACCCCAATTTATGTAAAAACAAACAAATACATACTTGAAATCCATTCAACAGTAGGATCTGAATCTATTCTATTAAGTTTTTTTTTTTTATGAAGTCATGGAAATCAGTAAACTTTCCCATGATATTCTACATTTTGGAAAGGGTCCATAATTATTTTGAAAATAAACTAAAAATCAGACAGTGTAATTAGTATTATTTCTAATTTTGTTTCTGATTGTTGAAGTGTACCTATAATGAAAATTACAGGTCTACAGGTTTTGAGGGAGAACTTGCACAATTGTAGGGCAAAACATGAAACAAAAGTCACAAAATTGAACTTTTTCTGTCTTTTTGCCTCCTCTGCTGTTAAATGGACTCAGTTCATCTTTTCAGTTTACCGCTGAGTTTTTGCATTTTCGAATGATCATATCAAAACCTTAATTCGTCTTCTATTAAATTACTAAATATGACCAGTATGAACAGAGCTAAACTGTTGGTTGTCATGATCATTCCTTGAAAAAAAAAATCTAGTTCAATCTTCTTAAGAAAAGATAATTTTAGAAATAACTGGGCTTACCTGGACTTGTGACTGAGAGGTCTGGTGGAGTAAAGAACAAGTTGGAGACAAAGATTGTGGCAGGAAAACGGGAACAGAAAGACGTTTTTTGCAAAGCAGAAACGTATATCTCATTGCCCGCACATATTACGTGTGGCCACCGTGAATTTCCATCAGCTTTTGTGCATGGTCGCTCATATATCTGTGCGGATATAATCAGCCTAAACAAAAATATTTTCTTTTTGTGGGTCAAACTCAGGGTTAGTTTTCTGCTGTTTCCTGTTTTTTTCCTGCATTTTATCCAAAAACCACAGCACTAAGGTAAGTTTGAAAAATGGTTTAAAAGCACTACTCATATTTTGCTAAGTTATACCTGGAGCAGAACATACCACCAAGGAAAATTGCCAGAACTCTTCACGTACGACTTCCCCAGAAGTCTGTTCACATCTTTTGTTACCGAAAAGCTGCAGTTTCATCTGGAAGGCTTTGTGACATGTCAAGAGAATAATATTGAGGAAACAAACCCATGCATACAATGCTTCACAATGCACATGACATTGGATTTAATGAGAGGAAACCCACTTTGAATCCAACAGTGACGATGCACGCTGTGACATTTTTGGAAGGCCTGGTTTGGTTTTGAAGTGGTATCATTAGTCATGTTCTGTCAGTCACTCCAGGTTCAAGTTAATCACCCACAGCTGTTTTAATTTCTGGTAACTGTCCTTACTCGGGGTGTGTAAGAGTCTGGTTTTCAGTTCTTCTTTGCCAGTTCACCTGTTCTGCTTTGCCACCAGTTTTGTTTCTCCATGTGGTTTGTCATGTTCTAGTTCACTGTATATTTCAGTTTCTGCCACCGAGCCCGGTCTCCTGCATTTTGAGTCCTACACCACCAGTTTCTGACAAAAAGATTCTTTGAGAAAGAAGTTACGACAGAGGATTTTAGTGGAGCAAAAAATACAAAATGCAGAGCAGACATGGTTTTCTGATATTTCACTGGATCACTTCAACCCGACGAACTAAAAACAAACAAACAAACAAACAAGGAAGAAAAAAAATAGTTATAAGTAAGATTGTTCAGTCCTGCTTACATTCTAAAAACCTGATTAAGTATGATCAGTCTTCACTCAATACTTTTGTGTTTTAACATGTCTGCAACCAATTTCTTGGAAAAATGGAAAGATGTGACGGTTGGTTCCCTTGTACCTTTTGCTTAAACACTGTAGTTCCCTCTTCTTACTTGGGTTATCATACTGTTGGTTGATGGCCGATGTGTAGCTTGTAGCACAGTCTGGTCAGGGATTCATGAATTTAGTGATGGTGAAGTGATGGTGCAAGCCAGATGTAAATAAACCAGATTCAAATATGGTACACAGACTTTCATGAAAGGATTTATTAACTATTTTAAAATGCCATTGATCTGCAAGAAATTGACTTATTACAAGTTAAAACATTTTTGTTGTTTTTCTCTGGCATGCTGGGCAGCTGGAATCATCATCTCTGTGATCTCTCCTTGTGCGACCAGTTTAAGCAACAGAGGGATCAGAAGGTTAAAAAGAGTTGAAAGATGTGGAAGCGAATACCTCCCAGGTAGATGACGGGCCAACAATTCAAAGCCCTAAGAGAAGACCTGATGGAAAGCTGGAGATAGATAATGCATTAAATGGAAAATAATAGCTATTAAAGAAGATCTGTAGTCATTGTTTATACATTTTTTAAAAGTGTATAAATTGTATATAGTGTGTATAGAGAGCATATACTGTTTTTTTTAAATAATATGTTTGAAATAAATAAACTAAACTAAAACGGGTTTTATTTTCACCCAGAATTTTTAACTAAAAGGTTATCATACAAATACATTGAGTGGGTTATTGTTTTTTTTCTGTTGCAAAAGTAACATGTAAAATGTTCTTGAATCTACTCGGTGTGTAAACTGTTTTCATGTGATCAAACTGAAAGACAAAAGAGGTGTTAAGCCTCCCAAAGATCCATATGGTGAGTGAGAGAAGGTTTAAGTTTGTTGTTACAATTGTCTTTTTTAATACATAATCAATGATTGGTTTCAATTAATGTACATATCAAATACTTCCTTGTAAAAACAAAATGTTTTTTTTTTGTTTTTTACTCGCTGGTAATGTTTAATAAATGAGATTATAATCAAATGTTTGTATTTTCTGTAACACATACTGTTTGGTCATTTTTTTTTCTTAAAATTTAGATGATAACAACTTTCTTAATTTCATGAAAATCAATAATTCAACTTCTCAAACATTTGAATATAAAATCAATATACTGGAGACTACGATATACAGTCTTAACACCGAAATTCAAAGGTTTCCTGGTCCTTTGAAAGAGGGTGTCAATCTTTGTTTAAGTTACCAAATCAGCCTCCTGCAAGAATTAGATAGATCTTCAGTGAAACATTTTAAGACCTTCTTCAGGGATCCATCCATGTAAGTCACACTTTTAAGTCAAGTTTTAAGCTAGAGAAAATGAATTAGATATATTTTTATTTTCTCTTGAAAGTGAAAGCCTCCAAACATGTTTGTGTTTAAACATGGCTTAAATACGGTGGCCCAGAAGGGTCACAACACAACACATTAACTTACCACACAACACATTAACAACACATTTTTACAGATTGAGAAGAAATTAGTTCATTTATTTCTGGCTTGTGTTGCCATCTAGTGTCAATACATGGAATAAAATGCGGATAAACAGTGTTAAGCTCTTATTTGCTCTAAAGCAGTGTTTTTCAACCGGAGTGTAGTGTGCCGCTGGAGATGGTCAGGTGTGAATTGGGAAATTACCCATTTTCACTTATCTAAAAACATTTAGCATCTCCAGGATATCAGCTCTTTGTTCATCCAAACAGGCCCTGATAAAACACTGAGTTAGGAATATGAAAGATCGTAAAATACTTTTTTCTATGTGTTTATTTGATTCTATTAAAGACACTTTGATAAGAATGGCGGTACCGCGATTTAGCCGCAGCTTCAGCTCTGTTTTCGGAAAAGTCCCGCCCCTTCTACTGTCTCTACTAATCATTCTTGGAGGCTTAATCACATGTCATCAGTCTGACCAATCAGAAGTTGTTAAAGTCTTCACTTCCTTGTTCTGATTCTGCTCATAAAGTCTCTCAGTTCTAAAAAAAAAATACCAGCTAAAGCTCGTCTTTAGCGGTGTAGCTTTCTGCGTGAGCCGGTGTCAGACCGTGGAACAAGTGAACAAAACAATGACGCTCAGAGAAGCGAGTCTGTCTGCGTTTGGCGGCTGTTTGCACTACATCTCCCATGATGCATTGGGTTAAAGTGACAGCGTCTCAGTGTACAATGAGTCTTCCCTGTTAAACTCTTGAAACCACAATGAACACACATCAAACAGTTGTTAATTCTATTAGATTCTATTAGATCCACTGTTACTCCAACAGTGACGATGAACAGTACAATATGAAACTAATATCTCAGTTCACTCAAAACATCTTTGGGAGTTGTTCTGCGTTCTTTGGTGACAATTGCTATGATTAATTGATTCGATCTGACATAAACTTTTCTCTTGTAATCATTTTCAGGACTGTTGGCTATAGTCCAGACCTAACACTTCTAACTTATCTGTGCACCTGTTGTCCCACAAACATTCTGTCGCCTTTCAGATAATAAGCAGACATGCTTATATGTGTTTTTCTTATTTTGTCTTTGATCTTTTAATATAACTCCTTCCTTCCCTTTCTGTGGCTTTGTCCAGTGTTGTCTTATTTTTAAAATTCCCTCTAAAATCATCTTTTGATCTATCTTAAAAGCATTCCCAGTGGTTTTCTAATTATGATTATGCTGTTTTTAGCCAAAATCTTAAATCCTGTGTTGTTTTCCAGGGCATAGTTTCTGCAGAGCAGCAGTAGTTCATTAAAAATTTGGTCAGGACTGTTGGTGTGGAGTTGGTGTGGATGATGTCTTCCATCATCTTAAAAAAAGCCACAAGAACATGTTAAAAACCATTGAGGATCTTTAAGTTTGTGTTGAAACTGAACAAAACATTTTGTCATTTAAACAGCTGAAAATAATCATGTGTAATTGCTTGACACATAAAGACTGGACATAAACTGTTCATTTTGTCATTCCTCACCAGAAAATGTGCCTCATGTTTTTTGGTATTGCTGCTTCACTCAACTATTTTGGAAAAATGTAATACATTTTATAAGAACTCATCTATGTGAAGATTATAGATGATTTTATGAGCATATTATTTTTGCTTATTTTACACAAAGGAGACTTAATGCAAAGAAAATATATGTAGTTAATTTACTTATAAATATGGCTAAATAATTTATACACAAGTGTCAATATGCCAACAAAAAAAACTGTGTTTTATGTTTTTCAAAAAGAAATGGTACTGTATGTAAACAGTTTAAAATCCTCCACTAACAAAAAAGCTGTTAGAACAGTTGAAACATGGTCCCTTTTGAAACTTTAACAGATTCCTTTCCTTTTATTATTTTTTGTTTTATTTTAGCTTCACCTGTTTTACATTGTTATTATTATGGGTTTTTTTTTGTTCATTTTCCTGGCGAACGTGAAATTTGTATTTTGCACACAGTGTGGAGTTTTGTGTTTGGTAGTTTGTATGTGCAATATTTGTTAATAAAGTTGAAAAAAATTTGCTTGACACAGATAACTTCCTGTTCCGAATTTTAATTGTTCAACTTACCAAGTGAATATGTAAAAGTTCCTCAATTAATTTGTTCAAAAACTAACTAAGATTTTTTCTTTATAAATGAACGATTTTTTAAACATTAAATCTATACATTTTTGCTGTCATTGGACGTGGTGAGAGGCACCAGCTTGTCTCTGAGCGTCTTTAAGATCTCGCGGGATTTCAGGTCTTAACCAGGAAAAAAAGGAAAAAGGTGGTTCGTTTTCGGCACCGGGCTGGCAGCAGAGCAGCAAAGGTAGTCAGCGGCATCTCCCGCTAATCTACCCAGCGACACCTCCCGTCTCTGGGGTGGGGGGAGAAGTATCCGGAGCCTCGGAGAACCCGTCCCGCATCACCACCATAGCCCGTCCAGCTCAGCGGATCGCTGTCAACCGCCGCCTCCGAAGATGATACCTGGCAAGCGAAGAGCTGCGGTCATGCTCCTCTCTGCGGCGATAGTCGGAGCGATGCTGCTGCAGCCCGTCCGCTCCCAGAATGGTAGGACATACATTTTTTTTTCATTATTATTGAAAAATATCCAATAGTACAACGCAGAGCAAAAAGGGCTTCGGACTAGCTTCTGCGTTGGTATGTGAGGAATTTTTCATGACTGCGGCCGTTAGAAAAACAATTAACCGGCAGAGCAGTCAGATAATCCCTTCATACTGTAGAGAACCGCTTCAGGCCTGTCAGACACCAAAATAAATAAATAAAAAGTCTACATGATGGTCAATGAATGATTAACGCACTGCAATCTGTTTTTCTCCGGGATGATGAAGGGGGCCAACAGCGAGGCCTGGACGATGTCCCTAAAATGTCCTTTGACGCGTGGACTTGAATACTGAGTCGATCAGGCATGAAGGACAAGTTCTGCGCTTTGGTTTTTGGCACATCGGTGCGTAATTGCGCCGCACTGAAGTTTAATAATAATCCTCCCATCATCAGCATCCTGCTCAGATGCAGCCATGGCAGGTGCCCCCAGCCCTCCTCTCCTCCTCCTCCTCCTCCTCCTCCTCCTCCTCCTCCTCCTCCTCCTGCTGCTGCTGCAGGCTGAGAGGCATCACGCTGGAATGTGGGCTTTTATTTTGTAAATGAGATGTAGGACTTCAGGAGCGTCTCTGGAAATAGCATCAGTCCATTTTGCTGCGTGCTGCTATTTATAGAGCAGATATGCTGCGCTGGGCTTTAATGTCCTCCTGCAACACTGAATGTGTTAACTCTTTGCTGAGACATGCTGCACTGCAGAACCACATTGATCTCCTGACATGCTCCTCCATAAGTCTCATCCCCACCAAAGAGATTAGGGCAGACTAACCTTCTCCCTGCCTATGAGGAGAAGGAGGAGGAGGAGGAGGAGGAGGAGGAAGAGGAGGCGGTGGTGGATTCCCATACAAGGTTTACTGGATCTTGCAGGAGAAGCTTTGGACTTCTCTGGAGTGTGTAGACTGGTGTTACATGTTTATTCTGCGTGCCCACTCTCACCATGACATCCACAGGGAGAGCCTGAGCTGACACAGTCCACGCTCCCTTAACTGGTTTCAGTCTAACAGAAAACTAAGGTGCATACTTTATACTCTACTTTCCTCACAGTCTTTGTTGTTGGTTCAAGTGAATATGCCAATACTGAATATTATAGCAGAATGTTCCTTTTGCATAGGGGCTGCATTCCAAGATCAACTAGTTTAGACAAGGATGGGATTTCAAAAACCGGTTTTCATTTTGTATCCAACTTATGCAAAAGTCAAAGAAATCTTTATTTTTATTTTATTTATTTTTTAAAATCCAACCTTCAAATTATTTACCATCTAATCTTTAAAGACCCACTTAGACGAATGTTTTGTTTTAGGTGTTTTTAACATGCAGTTGTAGAATTTTTCTCATGATGGAGGACATAAATTAAAAAAAATTAAGTTTAAAATTGCATTTCTGAGTGTTTCTTTATCCAACTCGATGTATATCTGGAGCAGATGACAAAATGCTGTTGGAAAAAGCTTGTAGCCGTGATGTATAGGTCCTACGATAGATAGATAGATAGATAGATAGATAGATAGATACATAGATAGATACATAGATAGATAGACCGATAGATAGATAGATAAATAGATAGATAGATAGATAGATAGATAGATAGATAGATAGATAGATAGATAGATAGATAGATAGATAGATAGAGGTAACCTGCTGCTGAGGGTCTGATGAGCTATGCCAAACAGAAGGCTCAAGGCAACATAAAAAATTAAAATCAGAATATCATCTCTTGAGCTTCATTTTACAACTGGTTACAATCGGTCTTAAAATATGCAAATAGGCAGATTCTTTGCCACTTTAAAATGTCGACTATCTTACCAATATTTTTTATTTTAGAATTAATATAATACAAATATAGAATGGAAGTGTAAAAAAAATAGTAAAATAAAAGTCTTAAATTGCTCACGAGACAGCAATGATCATAAAAGTTTCTTGTCTTTTTTTTTCTTACCGTTTTGCTTCTACTTTTTATCTTACATCTCAGCTCTAATTAGCATTTCTGTTATTTTTACATCAGAGCCAATCCTTCTGTATTGATGACATCTCTTAGGCTTACAGTCTTAAAAAGCTCCCTACTGACCCAAATTTCAAAAGATCTCACTCCTGGAACAGCAGCAAAGTCTGTGCTGATTAAATTAAACTCTAAC
Organism: Oryzias curvinotus; assembly: GCA_023969325.1. Taxonomy (NCBI): domain Eukaryota; kingdom Metazoa; phylum Chordata; class Actinopteri; order Beloniformes; family Adrianichthyidae; genus Oryzias; species Oryzias curvinotus. Next base: position 19,525,585 of record CM043711.1, on the reverse strand, counting down.
CATATTTTATCGCACAAAATATACAAAAACAAAAATATAAGTCAGTGTTACTGTGCTGAAAAATTCAAATTTGAAGATGTAATTCAACTTAAAAAACATCACTGTAACCTTAAATATTTTCAATGAAAGTAGAATGATTTTCAAATTTTCAACAGAAAAAACAGAGAAAAAAGCACATGCAGTCATTAATATTAAAGGCCAACTGTTGTCTGGTTTGTTTGCCAGAAAGCTCACAACTTAGTTTAAAAGTTTGTTTACATCAAAAATGTCAGTTTTACTAAAGTTATTGTGAAGAAATCTGACTTATTTCTTCAAATAATTGGTTACATTTATTTAAAACAATCGCGCAACAAAAAAGTCTTTATTGATTTCAAACAGAATAAATAAAAATATGAGGGTATAAAGCAGCAGTATCAAAACTACTGGAGGATATATGAGAACATTGAGTGAGGACATCTTCTGTGAAGGTCTGTGCCGTGTTATGAAGGAGGTGCCTTTTGTCCTTTTTTCATAAGTTGACACAATTTCCTGATGTGTTAATGAAATGTCTTTGACACGCTTTCCTCCAAGCGCCGCACACAGTCCAGCTGTCCCTGCTTTTCTCTTTGAGGAGTTCCATAAATAACATTCAGATGTAAAGTAGGAAGCGGCTCAAGCCCGATCACTGTATGAGTTTTTTTGGAGGAATTTATTGATACATCTGTGATTTAAACTTTATTTATTTTATTTATTTATAAATAAAATAAATTAAATTGGAATTAAAGTATAAAAAACAATAGAAGAAACACATGTGTGTTTAAAATTAAGCTTAATGAATTATTTGTTGTTGAATCAGTGGATTTACTACAAGCTGGACACTGAAATGGACCTTGAAAGACCCAGTCCAAACAATGTTTTTAACATTCATTCATTTTCTTAACCGTTTTTCCCTTTCGGGGTCACGGGGCTGCTGGAGCCTATCCCGGCCACTTGTGAGCGAAGGCAGGAGACAACCTGGACAGGTTGCTAGTCTGTCGCAGGGTATAAATGTCAACAATCACACACCCATTCACTCTCACTCTCACACTCACACCTAGGGACAATTTAGAATTGGCAATTAACCTATGAAGCCTAGGAAGCCGGAGACCCCGGAGAAAACCCACGCATGCACGGGGAGAACATGCAAACTCCACACAGAAAGGTCCCCCATTGATGTAGTTTTTCACGTCCCCCAGCCGGGACTTAAACCGGAGGCCTTCTTGCTGTGAGGCAAGAGCGCTAACCACTGCGCCACCTGTGCAGCCGTGTTTTTAACATGTAGATTTTTTTACATTTTTTTTTCTCATAATTGAGGACTCATATAAAGAATATTAAGATTAAAACTTCATTTCTGACTATTTATTTACACAAATCATTGTGAATCAGGAGAAGACATAAAAAAGCCATTTTAAAAAGCTTACAAATACAGTCGGCAGCCACGAACTCCATCCTGATGCATGGATCCGTGAATGTCTTTGTTTTCCTCGTCAGAGCTAACATCTGGCTCTAAACTGTTGCTCGCCATTTTTGTTGCACTGGTCGTGTTAGTTTGGGGTTGTTAGGGGCTTTAAGCTAGCCGGGCAGCGTTTTTGGGTGACTGAAAGTGGGGGCAGTCCCACCCAGAAGCTAAGGGCAAATTTTTAGTGAACTGCCGTTGCTCTGTAGAAACTATTTCCTAGAAAGCTTTTGAGATGAATAAAAAACAAACAACTAATAACAGTTTTTTTTATATAAATGCAATACATCTTTGCAAAACACGTAACAATATGAATAAACATGAGCAAATCAAAGCAGGACATATTGTCCGCACGCGCTGCACAGAGCTGAGGCATGGAGGGACAGGAATGATTCCTCAGCACACATCTGTCCCATCCACTGTCATGTCTCAGCACTTCCATGCTGAGGATTTTGACTCCCATCATGCTGTTTCTGTTTCTGTTTATGTCCCGGTCTAAAAAGGATACTTTTTTTTTAGCTTTATAGCAGGGTTTTAATGACAAAAAGGTTTAAATAATTATGAGTTTGATTTCAGTATGCCTTATTTATGACTGTTTTTGCACATTTTCTTGCTTTAAAGCAAAAAACACGCTTCTATGGAAACAGAGGGGGGTCCATCACCACGCGCCCACACTCTCCCCAGAGACCAAGAGCTGGACTGCTCGTCTAAATCTCTCGATTGCATGCTCTCCATGGTTTCTACAGACCTTTCCTACATCTCGCCTCTCTTCCCCCTTTCTGTGCAGCCTTAATGAACCGTTTCCCTCTTTTTTTGTTTTTTGGTTCGTTTGAGAGGGTGGTGTTTTCAGAGACTGAACGTTATGATGCAGCCCATCGCTGAATATTAATCCAGATGAGGGTTGTGGGGCACTAATGTTTTCACAGATGATGTTCTGAAAACGACAAGGTCACAGAGAGGACGTTTTGCATTTGAGTGCAGCGCGGGGATAGTGTAAATGGCAGGGAAGTCCCAGCAGAATAAATGGAAATCATCACCGGATCCCTTTCAGTGAATGTAACCGATCCTTTTCGATCATCTTGTTTCACACAGCCCTCATTTGGGATTCTTTTTTTAATTTTTATTTTTCCCATCATATTTCATATGTTCAGTTTAATTTGAAACAATGACTAGTATATAATTTTAAATCAAATACTTTTAAATGTTAATATTCTGGATCCTATTTTAGATGTTTTTTTCAAATGTTTTTAAAACACCTTCTCGAGTCTAAAAAGTCTAGAAATGTGTCTTTTTTTCATATTTCTTTTGAATATAAGTTTTCTAATCTGTTTTCTTGTTTGGTCATTTCTTTTATTTAATCTTTTATGTTCTTACCTCTCCATCCTATCCTTTTTTCTTTTGTTTTTTTCTCCACCTGTGCTGCCTTTCGGGTTCACCGCCACCAGCTGGCTTCGTCAAATCCCCTCTCTCTGAGACTAAGCTCACAGGCGACACCTTTGAGCTGTACTGTGACGTAGTGGGGAACCCAACCCCAGAAATCCAGTGGTGGTACTCTGAGATAAACCGAGCCGACTCTTTTCGGCAGCTGTGGGACGGCGCCCGCAAGCGGCGGGTGTCAATCAGCACCGCGTACGGCGTCAACTCTGTAAGCGTGCTGGGAGTCTCGCGTCTCACACTGGATGACGCTGGGACCTATGAGTGCCGGGCCAGCAATGACCCACGGCGAAACGACCTCCACCAAAATCCAGCCACCACTTGGATCCGAGCTCAGGCCACAGTCACAGTGCTGCAAAGTGAGTGGGCAGTTTAGAGGAAAGCCCCCCTCCCATCCCCATCTCCCCTGTGGATCTGCCTCCTTAGACCTCCCCAGAGGACCACAGTCTTCCTCTGTAGGTACCCTCCTCCCCTGCCCACCTGGAAAAGGAAGATCACTGACGGCTCCATGCTGCTCACGACTTCCTATGACGACCTCCCTTCATTTCCCCTTTAACAAAAGAGCCTTTAGAACGTACTTTCTTTTTTCTTCCTTCAGTTGTTTTCTCCAAATGTATCTTGTTTTATTAGAGTGTGACTTACTTATCAAAGGTTGTGTCATCTGGTTATTGTAGTTAAATGGTCAAGATTTTTTTATCTATAAAAATCTCTTTTTTACAGCAGGATTTTAGAAATGATCCTAATTTTAAATGACATATCCCAGACAATTTGTAAAATAAGACCTCTAAGCTCAACATCTGTATGGAGAAACCAAATCTTGAGTGTAAATAAAATTAAAATTAAAAAAGCTGCCAAAAAGAAGATGATGATCAGGATTTAAAAAGCTCAAACTCTTTTTAAGACGGAAATGGATTCAGTTTAAGAAAACACATCTGTTGAATTTGGTGCTTAAACTTCTAATGACCTGGTGTCCACATGCGTGGACATCACATGTTTGGCTATATTACCACAGTAGTTAATTCTGCTGTCGCAGAAAGAGATATAAAAAAAAAAGCCATATCAAACAAGAGCTTGGGTCTTAAGAGTTTAAAAAAGATAAAGAAAACCTTTTAGTTTGTCTTATTAATGTGATTAATCATAGATAGGCTTTAAATATTTTATTCTGTATATCCAAATAGTTTAAACAAAATACATATTCCAAGAAATATCTGGCCCTAAATCCTTGAAAAAATCCTCCCAAAGAAGCTTGGGCTCCTGGATGATCTGGGCTGACAAGAAATGAATGTGCAAGTGTTCATTATAAGATGTTATCAGCCAATCGGATAAGAGATAATGCAATGGAGAGATCAGAAAAAAAACAATGTCTGCAAGCTGTGAGGTTGAAGGGCTGCTGACTTTTCAGAACTAGATTTCCTAGATAAAACAATAATGCTGTATATTTTTACCATGTAATATTCTAAAAGCAAGGTTAAAACATAACCATATTTTCATCCATTTACAGCTGAAATTGTCTGTGCCTCACACGCTCACTTTTTCAGGTTTAAAGCCTTCGGCCTTCTAGGTCATTCATTGCATTAAAATACATTGGATTATAGCGTATTTACATGTAAAATGTCCCTGTTCTTTTCAGTTCTATCATATAAAAGAATAACTTGCTAAGTCAACAGTCACAAAGGCTGATGTTGGAAGCTCTGGGTCTCTCATGCAGGGTTCAAATGCAGACTTAAGATGTTACAAGCTTTTCCCAAAACTCTTATTTGCTTTAAAAAAAGATTTGAACAATTCCATTGAGACTAAAAATGAACAGACTTGTGTTTCAAGATGACCAAAGTCATTCCTCCCACTTTCTTCTGTTCTTTGCTTGAACAGTTGTTGCCTGCAGGGTCTGTTGGAGCTCTTTGTTCAATTCCGTCTTCCAGAGGAGTCTCAGCCACGAGCTCTGCTGGGCATCACTTCTGTTTTTGCTGAGCTATCTCTCTGTTGCAGAGCCCTCCATTGCTGCCTCTGAGAATGTCCTCCTAACTTTTGGGGAAAGCAGCAGTCCAAGCATTGTGCTGCAGTGCAATCTGACCAGCTCCTACAGCGCCCACAAGGAGAACTTCTGGATGAAGAATGGGGAGGAGATCCCTGAGACCCGCCAGGACAACAAGAACATGGAGCTCAAGTAGGAAAGCAAACACGGAAAACCGTCCATGTGTGAGTGTTGAGTTTTAAACCCAAGGTGTGGTTTTGATCTTCAGGCTGGATAGACCAAGAGCGGATGCTGCTGGAGTCTACGTGTGCGTCTACACCTTTGACAACGCCCCCTCAGCCAACGCCACCATCGAAGTCAAATGTAGGTTTTGAAAATTGCCCCCGCCCCTGTCCTGTCAGGATCTGTGATTTCAAACAACTCTGCTGCCTGCTCGGGGGTGAGCAGCGCCCTTGACGCCTCCGTCCAGCCAATGCCCTGCTCAGTGGCAGCAGATGGTGTCTTGTTTGTCTGATGGCAGGGGATTATGTCTCAACAGTAAAATCCGGTCAGCCTTTTCTGCAGTCACACAAGCATCGCTACGCAAGAAAATTGGATTTTTGGACAGTTTACTTATTATTTGATGGGGAAATTCTGTTTATTCTGATGGGGGAAAATGCTTTAGGCTTAATAGTTCTCAGTTACGCAGAATTTTGAGAATATTATATAAAGCTTATAATCATATTCTACTGATAAATAACATTTAAAGCTTTCTAACATTCATTTTCTTATTGGAACAGGTGTCATGAAGCATGCCCAAAGCTTTTTTAGCCAAACGTAAATCTTTTTATTGAGTTTTATTTTTCATATGTATATTTATTTGTATATTTCTGTTGTTTGAAAGTAGACAAAAAAGCAACCCAAATCATGAATTTCCTGTTGGGTTGGGATCTTTTTGGTCTTGAAGGCATTTCATAAATAAAATACCTGATATTGTCTGTGTTTCAGCTGCTCCTGTGATCACAGGCCACAAACGCAGTGAGAATAAAAATGAGGGCCAGCGTGCTGTTCTCCACTGTAAGTCTCTGGGCTATCCTCACCCTATTTGGACTTGGCACAAAGTGGACAACGGCGGTTCTAAGGTATGTCAAATATTTAAATAATAACAGATTTGTTTATGTCCTGACAGACGAGCAGGTTGGTTGACAGTGTGTCAGTGCATGTGTGCATGCCTGTGAGCAGCCTCCCTGTTTGGCAGCCATCTACCTGGGTAGAAGGGAGCATTAAAGGTTATGAGGTTAAAATCCGCTTTAGCTTAAGCCGCCATTTGTTTAACAACTACAGAGTAATGCTGTATACGTTGAGTGACTCAGAAGCATTTCCGGTGAAATACAGAACGATTTTAGGTGCAAAGAAAAAAAATTAATATATATGCCGGTATATACAGCAAAAAAAGAATAGAGCATGGTGTTTGATTTTAAAGACACACTCCAAAGGAAATGTTTTTTTGGGTGTTTAACATGTTCTTGTATCATTTTCCTCATGATGGAGGATATAGCTAAAAACTGCATTTCTGAGTATTTCTGGCAAGTTGATCATACAGAAATGGCTTCTTCCATGCTGCTCACGAGTTCATCTCCTGTCACTTCAACAGGATATTGACAACTCAACCGGGCGCTTCTTCATCAACAGTCGGGACAACTACACCGAGCTCCACATCGCCAACCTGGACATCAACGCCGATCCAGGCGAGTACGCTTGCAACGCCACAAATGTGATCGGCAGCACTGAAGAAAAGTCTGTGTTGAGGGTTCGCAGCCACCTGGCCCCCTTATGGCCCCTTTTGGGAGTTCTGGCAGAGATCATCATCCTCATCGTCATCATTGTTGTGTATGAGAAACGTAAGAAGCCAGAAGATTTACAAGACGGTAAGTCACAGCTCAATCCAGAACAATTCACTCGCTTAGGATAATGCAGATAAAAGTTTAACTTTGATCCTTTGTGACGTTTTTTGTGTGTGTCTGTGCATCTTGATTGTTTTTTAATGCAAGACCGTTTTTTTCTGCTTGGAGCCTGTTTTTTTGTTTTCTGCTTGAAACCCCAGCGGAGTCAGTCAACCCTGAGCCGTCCTTCAATTATTCAGCGGGTCAAAGTTGACCCAACAGACAGGCAGCGTTACAGAAAGTCACACCTTGTCCGTACAATATCCCTCATTAAACATTCATGTGAAATATAATGCTGCAGTTGTGCAGAGGTGGAAAGTTTCAATTATTGACGACTTTCAAGGAATCTAGTGGAGTTCCAAAGATTTTACAAGCTGATCCAGCAGACCAAGCATTGAAATATTTGTAGAAAAAAAAATTATATCTAACAATATCTTATAAAAATATACATAATTTTCTTTCAGGATCCATTTCAGATTTAAATATATATATTTTTTTGCAATTCTTTTCATATTTATATTTTGCCAACTTTTACCATTGTAGACTTTCCTGAATTTTCTTAATTTAATTACAAGTTTTTTTCTTACTGGGACTTTCATTTTTTTTAGCTCAAGTTCTCTTATTTTTATATTTTTTTATTTTTGTCATGATTTTTTTTTTCCAATTATATTTCTAAAGAGGTGGTTGTAAAATGAAAAACTTAGCTCACATTAAACTTTTTTTCACGAGTGTGACATTATATTAGATTTGTTTCTGTTCCATAACCAAACTAGTTAAGAGGGGTCCTTCTAAAACCCCCAGAAATGTACACCTGTGCCTGAAGGAAGACGTACTTATTTGACACGACCTTGTAGCTTCTCAGAAGCAACTCCAAATAAATTGAGTGACCAAAAAATCTCCCCTTATATTTCAATTTTCTTTGTTCAATAAGCTTTGGTGGATATTTGTAACAGGCTTTTGTAATATCTCACATGCTGCCCTTTTTCCAACTTGCATAACGTAAACCTTGTTTGTGGTAAGTGTGAGAATTGCATGCTGCCTGACTTTCAGTAAGCATTGAGCTTCATCCTTGTCCAGTTCGCAGCACTCTAACACACCTCTCGGGCTTCTGTTTTTGTTCGGCATCAGCTAACGACTCCACCTCTTTGCGTTACACTCATAGTTTTAACAGACGTGAGATGGCATGCAAACCGCTGCGATGGAGTGAAAGCGGTGTGTGTGTTTCTGAATCATTTCTGCCGTCTGTCTTGCTTTGCTGAGTTGCTGCATTGCTGACAGTAAAAGATCTGCTCCTCAGGAGTGAACACGCATTCTTTAGGAGCGCTGCTTATGTGCATGACAGCTGCAACTTTCAAAGGAGAATATTGCCTGTGTAATTGCCCTAGCGCACATCCATGTGGTCTTTAGCTGTGAAGTGAGCAATCTCACACTGTATTTTTTTTTTTAAAGCCTTATCAGATTTCATCCAGTACAAACATAGAAAAAAAACTGTGAAAATGAATCAAAAAGGCTCTCAGGACTACATTTAGTTAAAAACTACTAACTTTAACCATAAATAAATGCAACTCAGTGATGAATTTTCTTCTTTCTGGTTTTCATTTATTTGAAATTTTTTTTTTTTTTCGCTGCAGATGATGACCTAGGTGGACCAGTGTAAGTACAAATACCTCCTTTTTACAGCCTGTTTCTGTTCAGTCATCATGATGTGCCACTGTGAAAGGCTCACTGTGAAGGAACCACACAAACTCCGTATTTTAAATGTCCTATTAATGTCAGGAAAATGAATGAAGCAATTTGACCCAAAAGCTCCTGCCTCTATTTTCTCCATGCTCCAGAGGACAGCTGACATTTTTGTTGGGAGTTTTTTTTAGATAGTTTAGCACACTGTTAGTTTGAATACAGATAGGTGTTTCATAGCAAATGGTTAGCAACTAGAGTATTGATAATATGTAGTTTTGACTATACGAGCAGGGTGATGCAAGACAAGGCTACAAAAAGATTTACAATTTAACAAAAACTGATCAGTGGATTATCACTTAAATATCCATAGCAAAACCTGATCTTAAAGACCCACTCTGATGGACATTGTGTTCTTAATCATTTTCTTGTATCAATTTTTTTTATGATGGGCATATAGTAAGAAAATGAACCTAAAAATTGCATTTCTGAGTATTTTGGTCCAATGTCACCATAGGTGACATTGACCTATGCGGGTTGCTCTTGCAGGTTTTGCTCTTTCTGAACGGAGACTATTTGTTTTGTAGAAATGTTGTAAATTTAAAGTTCCTCAAACACAAGTTAGCAGGGTAACTAAGACATAGAAATCACCCACCCCCACAAATCCTTGAAGACTCCCCCTAAATAGTTTGTAATTAGTTGTGAGCTATTCTTCTTCTGTTTCCTATTCCAGCTGTCAAAGGCAGCCTTGAAGAACATTACAAGACCTCTCTTAAAAATAAAACCTTAAATCAGTAGTTCAGTTGATGCTTCTACCAATGGGGATTTAGTCAACCTGTCATCAGCCTGCACCCTTTATGCTGCTGATTGATCTCCCAGGGTTTAATGTGTGAGCCGGATCCATTCAGATTTTTTCTCCTCAGCCACTGCAGGAGGAGGTTTTAGTTTAACTGCAGCACTTGTCACAGATTCTCCATTTTCTTTTTTCATTGTAGATATCAGCTCGTGCACAGTGCATGAAATCATCAAAACCTTTCCACCAGTTAGCTGGATGGAGTTTAGAGCCTGCCTTGCCTGTGACTTCAGATGGGATTGGCATCAGTTACTTGGAGGAGGATGCAGCAGCATACTAATTTGAATGACTAATTCATTTTAAAAAATGCATGTTATTTTTTTAAGCTGGATCAAAGGCATGCTTCCCCTTGCTAGCCTTTTATGAGTGACTATTAGTGACTCATGTTTTTTCTGAAAAACACAATAGGGCCCTATAAGCAATTAAAAAAAATATGATATTTAAAATGTGACTTTATTATTGAGACCAAAGTTGTGTGATTTCAGCACCAATGCTCACATTTTCTTCAGATAGGACGTAAAAAGAGTGCTTTATTTTCTCCTACAGGAAAACAAACTCAACCAACAACCACAAAGACAAGAATCTGCGGCAGAGGAATACAAACTGAGCAGTGCGCCTGCTGAGTAAGTGTTCAGTCATCAATCTGAATGTCGTGTTAAAAGCTTCTGACCACAAACGCCAAATGAAGATGAAGATTTCTCCAGTCTGATGTTGTGAAAGTAGGTTAATGATCTGTTGTTGGTCCGTAGGTGTCATCTCACATGTATTGACCACATGAAGGTAAACAAGAATGGACTCCATATTGATTGTAACATAGGATGTATCTGCCATTAAAAGTATGACTGTTGAGAGGTCAATGAGGCATGCCTTATCATTTTCTTGTGTGAGGCACATATGTACTCAGATGGAGGTGTTAGCATTATATCCATTGTTGCTGCATGCAGTTGTTAAGGTCTTTTATGATTTATCTTTATTTGAACTCTTCTCGCCTGATTTTACACTTTCTAAAATAATGCATGCAAGCTGTTGACCTTCTGTTCCAAACAGAAATGGCTTCTTTGTTTCTCTGAGAGTTGCTTTAATGTAGAATATCTGTACTGTGAAAAACAAATCTCAGAAATGTATAAGAAAAGGCGGTTATCTGGTATGACAGACGTGTACAGTTTTATCATTCCTCTGCGTACTTTTCACCCCTCTATCAGACAGGATATTTCACATTTTAAGGGCTTTGCAGTGTCCCTCTAAAATTTGGTTAAGGTTTACTTTAATGTATGTATTGTATGTATTAAATCATTACATGTGACATCACTAATAATATGAAAAGTATACATATTAAACAAAGCACTTAATTGTTCAGAATTGGAAAAAAAATGTATAAATCTACTTAAGGAAAAAAACTGTATTAAATGTTTGAACATATTATTTTATAAAGTATGTGTATTGTACAGCATGGCTATTATCCTATGCAATTATTACCCATATCAATATATTGAATATCACTGCAGCTTCTGATTTTTGTGACAAAGCTTTAAACTAGTAGGATCACCATAGAGCATTGATGGCAAACCCCACAGCTGCATGAGCTCTCAGCAGCTGGCACATGTCAAGAAGTCCCAAGATCTCCACTCATTTTTAAGAATAAATATCTAAAATATGAATGAAAAGTGTTGTGCCTTTATGTTTTGGTTTTAGACAAAAAGAGCCTTTTATGGAAGCACCATAATCTCCAACGTCGTGGATGAAGGGATTTGGAGAACAGCACCATCTACTGACACAATCAGGGAATTGTAAAGGGGAACTCTACAGCAAAACAAGAACCAATGATGAGTTTGTAAAGAAATATAAGATTCAAAGAAAGGTTTGTGAAGTTCTGATTTCATGGAAAATGATCATTGAAGTCCAAAAGATTTCTATAGAGCAAATGATTTTAGAATTTTACTCAAATTCAGTTAGCCTTAATATTGGCAAAAAAAAGTAGTTTAAGTGTAGTACAAGTACATTTAGTCTATACTAAAGGTGAGGCAGTATTCTTGAGGTTTAGTTTATATGTATTTTATTTATCTTTGTAATTGTATACTTTTATTTGTCTTCTTAATCTGCTCAAATTGTAATTTTCTATATCATTTTAAAGCACTTTGGCACCCCAATGGCGTTGGAAAGTGCTATATAAGTAAAGTTTCATTCATGTAGACTAAATATATTGCAAACCTAAACTGTTTTAATTTATTCTGAAGTATTCAACTAATACCTTCTGCGCTACATCATGCTCTACTACAGGATATTTACTTTGTGGCATCATGGTTTGCTGAAGTCACCAGGAAATTAAAAACAAATAATATCTTAAAATAAGATTCTCCGACATACTAGGAAACATTAAGAAAATATACACGTCTTTATTCATACAAAATACAATTGTAAAAGGGCAATGTTAATGGACAAGGAGGCAGATGCTTACCCTTCTCGCCACAACAGCGGTGCCCGACTGCTTCCTTCATTTATTTTTGTCCCGTTCACACACAGATTCCCTCCACCAATCTAACAACCACCCAGTGACGCTCGCACAAATAAACTGGGGCCGAACACAGCACACACACAGGAGAGGAAAAAGAGAAGAGGGTCACTGGAGAGTTTGCGGTCCAGCGATCTGCTCCTGAAACGACAACAGAAAACCAAACAGTACCAAACAAAAAAAAGTAATTATGGTCACGCCAAAGCCCGCACAAAGTCTTTCTGGCTCAACTGGCGCGTCCTCCGACCCGGCGCAAGATGTCCCAAAGTCACGCCCCTTGCGTTCTGACGCCGATCTGATGTGGGGACACTGAGCTCCGGCGGTGTCCGGTGCCGAGAGGGGAGACCCGGACACACGGCTCCTGATCCAAACCCGCCACGCCGCTCAGGCGCGGACGGACGGCGGTCAGCTGAATTCACAGCAGGAGGAGCCGACCTTTAGCCATTGGAGTCCCGGCTGTGGCGATGCCCCAATGGTGCGCAGAGAAGTCAGTGAAACGCAAAACAACAACAACAACAACAACAACGGCACCCTGGTTGTGATAAGGGGCAAAACGCAGCCATACGGCTGCTTCTGGTTTTGACAGAGTGGGGAGGCTTTTATCAGCCCTCTGCAGGTGAAGCAGCTGGTGCACACAGCTGATATTACATACATGACATATGTTTTTGCTCAATATACTTGATAAAATAAACTTCACGTGTACGACACTTTTGCTAGGTTTACCCTTCATTAAATATGAGATTTAGTATAAGATTAACATATAATTTTAGACACAAAATTCCTCCTTTACAAATTTCCTCTTTCAGGTAGCATTACTTTTTTTATTGTATAAACTCTTTAAGAAATGAAAAATAAGATTTCCTTTGTTTTCTATTCTGCCTTACAGTACAAGTGTATCAAATCAAACTTCATAATACAAATTCCTCTTTGTGCTTTGATCAGCTAAAAGGACCTTACAGTTAAAAACAAACAGACAAACTTACAAAAAGAGTAGCCACTAAAGTTTAAATTAAAACCAATCCACCCTTCCCCTCCATTGATGCATTTGCCCCATGACACCCCCCCCCCCCCACACACACACACACAATGAATACTGGCACGAAAACATAAAAGAAACTTCTGGCTCTGCTGTGAGGAAATGTTAAATTCATGACCTATTTAAACCAGGAGCCAGCTCAGCCACAGAAACATTGCCACAGCGCCTGCAGCAACAGGGTCCACTCCACCGCTGTGGGGTTGCAACGCTGCACCCCAGTGAGGGGGAGCAACACGCAACAACCACAGACCAAACCGGCAAGCTCCGGCACAAAGGTTCTTATACTTCCTTGCAACCAAAATCTCCATGGCCGCGCACCAAAGTACATCTCTGACATGTTAGTACCATATGAACCATCTCGCACTCTGAGGACATCAGGGTCCAGCCTCCTGTTGATTCCCAGAGTCAGAACTAAACAAGGGGAATCAGCGTTTCAATATTCTGCAGCTAAAATCTGGAACAGCCTCCCTGAAGTCGTAAGACAGGCCTCTTCTGTGTTCATGTTCAAATCTAGACTTAAAAAATTTCTGTTTAGCCGTGTATATGACTGAAAGGTCCTATCTGCACTTTTCTGTCCTTTCCTTCCTTTATTTCTTTATGTCTTAATAACGCTTGGAGAGTATTAACTCTAGCACCAACAAGCAAACTGCTTGCGCTGCACCACCGAGGCTGTTTTAATAAAATCCTTTGGGCATCATTATAGGCTACTTGCAGCTTCCTCATGCTGGATGTAGACTCTTTTTGTTTTCTTATTCTAAAGTCTAAATTTAGAATATTAACACTTGAAATTCATCTATACACTTTTGATACTTGCTTTGTCCTGTCAGGGTCACAGGGGTTGCTACTATGTCAAGATGAAAACTGAGTACATCCTGGATGAAATACCAGTCCATCACAAGCTCACTCCTGGAAACAACTTAGAATCACCAATCAACCAATAAAATGTGTATTTGGACCATAGAAACAAGCTGGAGAAAACCCATACATGCATGGGGAGAACAAACAAACGCCACACAGAAAGAACCCAACCGAGGTTCAAACTCTATGACTTTTCTTTGGTGCACTTTGAACATTTTATTTAATGTTTGGGGCTTAAAACCAGGAGCAAACCTTCAAACCCACTTCATAAACGTACCCACGTCTCTGATCGAGTGAAGAACCACACAGCTTAGGTCAATGTAATAGCAGGAAGGTGGCTTTCCCATGATATCTATTTTTTTTTTGAAAATATGGAACAAAAAACTCAGAGCACACAAATATTTCTCTTTGCACACCAATGTTAGTGTGATCTGTTTTTATTTACTTTCACATCTATTTTTGTTATAATTCTAAAGTATCTTTTGTTTGGGAGAATTTAGTTTTATGCCGAATTTAAAAGGCAAATGCACGCTGCTGTCAAATGCTGAGATGTTTGTATTTTTTTAACGTTAAATTACAAGCGATGGAACCAATGAAGCCTTTATCCTAAATGAAGCTGAACTGCATGAGTCAGAGTGTAGAAAAATGATGGATAGAATTGAGCTTAAATTCACTGATGAAGAAAATTAAAGAAAACCCATGTTGAATGTGTTATAGCACTTATAAATAGGCATTTATTTCTTCCGTCTTCATTTCAGCAAAAACTAGCATTAAAATGGTACATTTTCTCTTTTCTTCTTCTTTTTATTTAACTCTTTCTGTATTGATGCTAAGCTGGCATAATGGAAAACCAGCACCAAAGCCTCTACCATTAAAAATCTCAAATTGAGGTTTAGCAAAATCCCGCAGGAAGTGGTTGTTTTAGGGTTTGCATCTTATTTTTTTAACTGAAGTAATTTAGTTAGCAGACTTTCAAAGGACACATCTAATGCAGCTGGATCAACATAAACGGATCTTTCTGCCATTGAAGAACATCAGCTGTGCCCAAAAAAGAGAGAGAGAGAGAGAGAGAAAGAGAGAAAACTCATCTTTATTAGTCCAGCTTTTCCACATGGAAGGAAACCAAAGCTGAAGTATCTGCAGACTTCTAATGAATGAGTTCCCTCAGTGATTCATCAATCTGAAAGTCTGCCTCAACTCCAGGGAGCAACTCCAAGAAGATATCCTTGAATTTTCCTCCCTAGCAGTCCGGACAGGGAGGGGTCCAGAGCGCACGTTCCACCCCGGCTTCTATGGCAACCCTGATAGATTGGCTCCGTCAATATTCACGTTAATAGAAAGCAGGGGGCTTTATGGATGAATGATGTCAGAGCTGCACGCGCGCTGCTATGTGTTCACCTTGCGCTGAGAGAGAGTCAGATCTTTCGGGGGAGGTGGAGAGGATGCTTTGTCATTGAGGAGCTCAGCAGCATTCTCCCATTCCGGCACGTCCGACGCTCAGCGCGCTGCATCCTGATGCGCCCCCGGCTGTCTCTGAGCTTACCTGGATTCATATTCGTTAATTTTTTTGGTTTACTTCTTTTTTTTTCTTTTTTTTTCTCCTTTGATTGCTGCGTGTTGTTGACTCACCCCAATGTTTGATCCGGAGGATCAGGAGTCAGAGAAGACAGGACCCGTCCTGCAGATGCGCCGTGTCTGTTCTGCCTCCAGCTGCACCCTAACTGTATGATTCACCCCCCTGTTTTCATGGGCTGTCATTAAAGCGCGCATTCTATTGTTTATTTTTTATTTTTGTGCACAATGGAGAGATTCCAGTCTTCCATGCGCAAAAGGCTGTACAGTTTGCCGCAAAACATTGTGCAAAAACCCTTTGTGAGTGACACTGAAGAAGACAGGGATGACAAGGACGCCAAAAGGAAAAGTATTCGCCTAAAACAGCTGTCCTCTCCGTCTCCTGCCAGCAGTTGCAGGAGCTTTGAGGAGGCCAGGAGCGAGGACTTGGACAGAAACGTTGCAGTCAAGACCAACTTGAACGGGGACTGTCGCTTTTTCAGAGGCAGCATCTCCTCCATCACCGGGCGCCACCATCCTGGTTCGGATTCGGCCGAACAGCGGCGCCTCATTCCGGAGGCTGACGCAGGGGTCCGAGAGAGTTTCCCCGGAGAGCACGGCCCCGGGGCCCAGCAGCGAGCGCCGGCCGGGCTGCTTGGCGCAGCGGGGCAGCCCTCACTGTTTGACCAGTCAAGTTTCATCAAGTTGGAGGGCACCGAGCAGATCATACCGGAGGATGACCGCCTGTACCAGGCTGGCTTCATGCACCGGCAGTTTGGTGCGATGCTCCAACCTGGAGTCAACAAGTTCTCCCTGCGGATGCTGGGCAGTGAGAGGGCCGTGGAGCACGAGAGGGAACGCGTAAAGTCCGCAGGCTTCTGGATAATCCACCCCTACAGTGATTTTAGGTAATTAATGAGCACAGAGGCCAAACACGATGATCCTGTTACACAGTTTAGGCTCATTTGGCCTTCTGATGAAGGGAAAAACAGATCATTATGACTCATCCTGAACAGTTTTAAACCATTGTGCAAAAACGATTATTTTGAGATTGCAACATGATCACGATTAGGGGGAAACCGATGTTTCATAAGCTGATGGGCTGCACACTTTGAGTATGCACGGTCCTGAATATCATTATTTATTTTGAGACAGGCAAACATTTGATGCACAAAAGACTCATGCAAATCCTCTTACATCTTGGTTGTCATTGTGCTTTTAAAACACATATGCAGGGTATAAGCCCTCTTTTTGCTCAGCCTAGATGCCTGTGCATGTCTTATAGCATTATAACGATCTAAGCCACCAAGTTTCTGTGCATTTTGTATTTCTTCCATCAACGCACAATCCTGGATCAGTCCATAAGTGTCTAATTTACTCTCCATGCTGCACAGTTTGTCTTCTTGTTTGCATGCTGCATGCAGACCGAATGTGTATCACCACCATCAAGGGATTTTCGTGACATATAACCTTGAGGCTCACTGTCATGGTATTGTACCCTGATGTGTGTCACTGCAGTTTTTTTCTCCCCCCACTCATCTGAATTACACTTTTTTATGATTTCAAAGAGGACAGAGGATTACAGAAAGGGCAGGAGGGGGTTTGGAAATGGGGTAATCAAAATAGGGTAACATGACCATTCAAGATATTAGAAGCACACATCAGTGGAGATTATTACAACACAATTAGTCTAATGGAGCAGAAATGGTGTGGACGGGGAGGGGACGCAGCACAAAACACTGAAAGAGAGAACGACAGAGGGAGGGATTGAAATGGAAATGATGATGTGAGGAATCAGGCTGTCCAGCTGTTGAGGTACGAGGTGTCATCACTTCGTGCTTAGTTCCAGTCACACTTTGAGCTGGGGCAGGGCTTTAGTGCAAAGTGTGTGGTTCTTTGGGTGAATGCTTTATCCTGCATATTTCATTTTAAGTTGCAGCACTAAAGATTATTCAGGGATTTTATTTCTCTTTGTTTTTTTTTTTTTGGATGGGGGTTGGAGATTTTACAGACATGCACCTCTTCTTCTTGGGATAATGTAAACAAACAAACACCTTTTCCAGCATGACCTCTGCAGCCCCAGCAGAAGTCCCTGATTCTAAAGCTCTGTGCCTGCAGGAGCAGACATACTGAACTGGCATGCTGTGTAAATATGGTTAATATGATTGCTGGTGGACCTGAGCCACGGTACAGGTGTGTGTTAAGCCACTGAGCTGCATGCAGGCTGTTGTGCTTCAGCTGCACTCTGGCAGCAAGAGATAAGTATCTCTAGTACAAATGCGATCCCTTTTTTCAGCTGTCCCGATTGATCTAAGCTTCTTTGACCATTTTAAGCCTTGTTGCGTTCACTTTGCTTGTAACTCCCCTCTCTTTGTGCTTTTGTGCATCTTTAGTCGTTCTGTGACCCAAATAGTTATAAATTCGTCTAGTTCACCGGAGGAAGTCCTCTGAGTTTTTTCTGGTGTCAAATAAGGGCTGCGAGTTACCTGTCCTGGGCAGGTGTGCATGGCCTCCTAGCACACGGTTGGTTAAAAAGCCTTCAGCATTGTCTGCAATGGATGGCACTAATGCACTGTCCCTTGCGGACCTTAAATTGTATTTATTTATTTATTTATTTATTTATTCGTTTCACCCAGCTGTTCCAGCATTCTGCAGGACTGTGAGTGCAGAGCGGTAATGCTAACTACTCAACATCTGGCTGGATGGGAGCTGACTTCTGTGGATGACATGGATTCTCAGGAGATAACGGTTGATTTAGCCAGAGTGGGGACATGCAATTAAGAGCAGTGTGTCAGAGCGCAGACAGCAGGCAGATGTTGAGAGAAATGCAAAAGCTTTGTTTGGCAGAGAACAACAGAAAGCTGATTAGAACAAATGGCCACCCTGCTCTCACCGGTTTCTCCCTTGTTTTTTTCTCTCTTGATGTTCCCTGTTGCAGCTCGGGTGTAAGGAACTGCACAAGGTACAAATGTGAGACAGTCAGGTCCCAACTGACCTCTTCACTGCCCCTTAACTTGAAAACGGCATCTCCATATTTATCCACAAAGTAATAAATATGTACTTTGAAAGTTCACATTGCTGTCTGGGTTTAATGATTGAAGGCCTTTTTCATGATTTTACTTTGACGGGAACATTTTCCAGTCACTGTAGTATCTGAATATATACTACAGGTGTAAATTCACTTTTTAAAAGCCCATTTTACATAAAAATTACCAAACTATTTTCACTAAAAGAGACAAAGCTAAAAGTTTTGTTCTTTGTGGCATCGCTACAGTCAATAAATAGTTGATAAGGCTGTGTAGCTTCATTCAGGGGGAAATTTTTGCTGCTTTATCCTTATCCGATTTTTTTCTGATTGAAATTACAAATCCGAGGGTTTGCTGTGTCAAGGGTCTAAGCAGAGTTCATTGTAATGCATGTGTCTGTGCAGAGCGGTTCCTTTTCCCTGTGCTTGTGCTGCCTGTGCAGGCTTCTGCTTAATCAATGGACATCTCATGAGTTCTCTAAAAGTGGCCTAATATTATAGGCGTGCTGCCATGAATGCATGTAACCTAACTCTTTCACTATTTTACAGTGAAAACAACTGTGAAAATATTTTTCTGCTGTCAAACTTGGCGCGTTCATATTTTCCCACAACATTTACAATGCATAAACACGTCCACTAGAAATAAATCCAAATTTCTTGCCAAAATTGCAGATTTTCTTTAAGTAAGCAAAAAATCTGCCAGTGAGGTAAGAAAAATAAGAATTCTGATTTTAAGAAACAAATTCTAGTCTATAAGACACATTTTCTCAAACTAAGATTGTTTTACTAATAATAAGACAGCTTTTCTTGGATGGGGTTAAAATAGACCACACTTGTCTATTTTACTTGTCTGTCTTTCTCACATTAACATCAAAACTTGTTATACCACAGTAGCAAAAAGGTGGATGAACAATTGTGGTAGTTTTTAAAGCATTGTTGAATCTATTTTGCTTTTAAAAAGTTTGCCTTTTTTTAAAATGAAAGCCATAAATCATTTTGTGTGTGTGTCATTTGTGTTTAACACGCAGTAGCAAGTTGTAACTGTCTGACTTGTTCTTCCGAAGTCTGCAGACAGTTTCTGTGCTGAGCACTCTCTCATCCAAGAACACTACATTATAGAAATACAGATCACAGATCAGGTGTTTCTTTTTATTGCAGGATTTTACATGTACCAGATTTAACAAGTGTTAAACAGTCAGAGGGGCAACTGTTATTCCTTTGAAAACATGAATTATTACACAAATATAGGACCTTATCTAGTAATGTGTTCTAAGTGTAAATCTAAGTGTATTGCAAACATTTTCTATGTATAAAATAAGAATCCCTGAACTCATTATTGCACATTGATTATGAAGCAAATATGCGTCAATATTTAAAAAAGCGTCATGTTAGCTTGCTCTTTCTTTCATGTTAATGAAATGAATTGAAAAGTGATTTTCTTATATTTTTTATTTCATATTTATGAAAATATGAAATAAAATGTGATATTAGTGGTAGAAGAAATTCTTTCCTTTCTAGCATTCAGTGCTGACTAGACATGTTGTACTGGAATTCACTGTTTTGTGTTTTTTGTCAGATTTGTCTTTTCAATTTTATTTCGACTTTACTACTATTTACTCAATTGAACCTTTATCTTTTTTAAAAACAAGATCCAGTTAACCGAACACCAAAAAAGATAGCATTAGAAATAATAAGATTAGGAAGAAAAAATGAGCAGGACCAGACAATAAATTACCCATAATATTTTTTGTGCAAAATGTTTCAGCAGAGGATGTAGCGTTCAGTGAGAAACAGTTCAATAAATGGAAAAAATAAACAAGTTAAAGAAAAAAAATGTTTTAAGAAAAGATGTTAGTTTTGTGCCTTTTTCTTAAAAACAAATTTCAAAATCTCATTTGTGAGCAAGCACTGGCAAATAATGGCAAGATTTTCAATCTAGAAAGTGGGGATTTCTAAAATGTATTTCTTCATTGATCTTTTAAAAAGTATATAATAGCTTCATCTTCAGAGAAACAGATAACTCATCACCGATTTCTCTATTTTTGAGATTGACAGTATTGTGTTTTAGTAGTCTAAAATTGTTTGTGGCTTCCTCTCCCTTACAAAGGAGGTTTTTAACCTTGGTAGGAATATCCACGTTGAATAGATGTTAATAGTAATCAGAAAAAAATGAATTGAATATTAAAAGAAAAATCTTTTGGATCTAGTAAAACGTTTGCTTCAAATAATCCACTAAATAGTTTAGTTTTTTCAAAATGTTTCCACCAATGTGTTTTCAAGGAGCTTTGACCAACAAACAACCAAATAATTTCTTTTAGCTTGAGATAACATTCTAAAAAATGTTCCTTGAATGACAGCAGATTGCCTACTTCACCTGTGTGTTGGTGTGCAAAGTAATGATAGTTTTATGACTGATCAATGACTCATGGATGTTTTTTTGTTTGTTTTTTTTGAAAATTTTGAACAGTCTTGGTCATTTCCAAGCAATCTAAACTATCTGGAACCTTGGCAGTGGAAAGTCTCGCTCTCAGCTTATTTAGGTATTCTTAGACTGTGTACACAAAGTGGCTTTGATGTGTTTTATTGATTTTTTTACACCTCGGTAGCTTGCTGACTGTGCATGTAGCTGAGAGTCACTCTTGCAGTTTGAATCACAATTGTTTCTGCCTCACAGTTGCAAAATATATATTTATTTTTGTGTTATTGACATTTCCAGACATTTGAGACAACATTTTTCTTTTTATACTGTCAGATAACATGTAAGGAAACAAACGTCTTATTTTGATGTGTAAATGGTCCTCTTCTGTGTGGTTTTTCAGGTTTTACTGGGACCTGACTATGCTGCTGCTGATGGTGGGAAACCTCGTCATCATCCCGGTGGGCATCACCTTTTTTAAGGACGAGCACACGCCGCCCTGGATCGTCTTCAACGTGGTCTCAGACACTTTCTTCCTTATGGATCTGGTACTCAACTTCCGCACGGGGATCGTGAAGGAGGACAACACAGAGATTATCTTGGACCCGCAGAAGATCAAGATCAAGTACTTGAAGAGCTGGTTCATGGTGGACTTCATCTCCTCCATCCCTGTTGACTACATCTTTCTCATCGTGGAGACACGCATCGACTCAGACTTTTACAAAACAGCAAGAGCCCTGAGAATCGTCCGCTTCACCAAGATCCTCAGCCTTCTGCGGCTTCTGCGCCTCTCCAGACTCATCCGCTACATCCACCAGTGGGAGGAGGTAGATGAGGCTGTTGTACTTCCTCATTTAACTGGTCATTTACAATGAGCTTAGTTTGCATTTTTCAAACAGGAAAGACATAGACCCATCTGTGCCAGTGAAAGTTAATTTACTCCATCCATAATTCGCCTCTGCTTTTGTTCAAGACTTAAACCATGTGATGCTTCTGCACACGCATTCATCAGCTACCCCCTAAACATGACAGACATTTTCCAGCATTATCATATCTGCATTATGCTCCATCTCATTCAACCATTATTGTTGCAGATGCTCACCACTAAAACAGCCTCTGCTGTTTTAAAAAAGATTAAGTGTTATCAGTCAGAAGTTCGCTGCATCCATCAGAGCACATTGCACTTAATGTACATCTCAAATCCTCTAGCTTGAGGGACGGAGAGATTGAAAGTATCATAGGTTTAGTCTAAAAGAGATGTGTTTAATTCTGTCTTTTCCCCTTAATTCAGACAATCTCTGTTGTAGGTTTTCCACATGACGTATGATCTTGCCAGTGCCATGGTGCGCATCATGAACCTGATTGCCATGATGCTGCTGCTGTGTCACTGGGATGGCTGCCTGCAGTTCTTGGTTCCCATGCTGCAGGATTTCCCCGCTGACTGCTGGGTTACAAGAAACAAGATGGTGGTAAGAATGTTTTTACTGAAATGAAACCCCAGCAGGTCCTCCTCCTACTCTGCATGTTTGTCAGGAAATTGTTTTAAAAAGCTCACATATTTATTAGCAAATCCTTATATCAGGTGAATCCAACCTAAAAAAATAAATAAATAAAAGCATCTTTAGGTGTTTTACAAAATCTACTTTAAAGGCTTTCTGAAAGAATCTCCTGCTTTTTCTTTAATTTTAAGGCCTCTTAGAGACATCCGTCAGTCTTCCAGTTTAAACATGCTCTATTGCAAAAAAATTTGTCTGTATCTGCGTTCTTTAAGAGAGTAGCATGGTGTCCCTACAGTGGCTTTAAAATAACTAAATAAAAAACTCAGCAGCTCTTCTCGCTTTGGGTTTAGTTGAAAATAAAATAAAAATGTTATGGTTTGTTCAGATGGGACTTTGCTGATTCTTGGAGATACTTTTCCTCCTGACAGCCCTTCCAAACAAGTCACACAAATTCAGACTTTTTCTTGAAACATTTTCAGACCTGAAATATTTCTCCTGGACTTTGAAAGCTTCCCCTGTGTGATGACGTATGTGCTAAACGCAACCCTAAGTCGACTGCTGGTTTTTTAACAGTTGCTTCTCCAATTGTGTTTCTGATGTAGATCATCTTCTGAAAAACAAACCAATGATAACTTTGAACATTTATGGAAAGTGCTCATAAATTCCAAAAACAAGATAATTACGTAATAGGTGCTTTGAATTATCAGCTTTTTATTCTGCTAATGTTTATAGAAAGTCTTAATTTTCAACACTAGTTATGCTGACTTCCCATCATTTTTATTTACCAAAAGGTGATGCAGTGTAATATTCCTAATGTTCTTTTTAAACTGACTTTTACATTTAAAACTTGCACATTTTGTATAAACAAACTTTTAAAAGAAAAAAAAGTACTTCACATGACGAATTCAGCTCAGTGTTTTAACACTTTAAAAGTTCAAACAACAAATGTACTGTTTCATAAACATAAAAATTACATTTAATTTGTTCATAAAGTCCCACATGAGGAGGCATTTTAGAATAAAACATTATCAATGAGAGTAACAGTAAAATCAGAGTTTTAAAATAAGAATAAATGTTTTTATACAGGAGAGTAAAGTCTCTGCATCTCCAAACCTGGAGAGATAGTTATTATTTCTCATTTTAATGTGACATTTTTTCACTTTTTAGTTTATCTACAGGATCTGATCTCATCGCTTATGGTTCCCGGAACAGTTGAGCTTCAGCTCCGTCAAACTTTCCTCAGAGATGATGCCACTTTAAGAGAATTTTCAAAGTTTTCTTTATTTTGTCTCTTTCCAGAATGACACTTGGGGTCAGCAGTACTCCTACGCCCTTTTCAAGGCCATGAGTCACATGCTGTGCATTGGGTACGGCCTGTACCCCCCCATTGGCATGGCTGACGTGTGGCTCACCATCCTCAGCATGATTGTGGGGGCTACCTGCTTTGCCATGTTTGTGGGCCACGCAACAGCGCTCATTCAGTCTCTGGACTCTTCCAGGAGACAGTACCAAGAAAAGGTGGGGCTTTGTCCTTTCAAAGTATTTTATGTAAACATGTTGTTGACTTAAAAACAGGAATCAGGGGAAAAAAAACCTTCTCTGTCATGATGTCAATTAAAGACTTTTAGATACATTTATGAACAACATGATATTATTGAAAATGTAATAAGGCACATTTAAGGACAGGATTTAAGGTTCCACCATCTGTCATACACCCAGGTGTGTGAAATTTGTTCTCCACATTTGACCCATCCCTGGGGGACCGGCGAGCTGCAGACACAGCCGCGCTCCACCCCCCAATCCAACCCTTTAATGCTGAGTGTCAAGCAGGGAGGCATTGGGTCCCATTTTTAGAGTCTTTGGTATGACTCGGCCTGGATTTGAACTCATGACCTTCCAGTCACAGGGCAGACACTCTTCCACAATGCCACTGAGCTTTGGCATACAAGGTGCCAAAATGTACACTTTTACTATAGACTATACTGAGTCTATATTGATGTGACAAATAAAATGCATTTAAACAATAAAGCTTTTATTATTAAAACAGGAAACACCTTTATTTTGTTAGCTTATTTGGACTTTGCGCATAAATCCCAAGAATTTTTCTGCACAAATAGAGTATATTTTATGTGGAAACAGACTAAGGTTATGTACCAAACCATCTTTTTATCTTCTTAAGATTATCACGTAAATGTACACATTTTTAGAGCGCTGCTGGAAACTGAGTGAAATGAAACAAATTTGGATTTATTGAACCCAAAGGGATGCTTATAGAAGGAAATACCCCACATATGCTGGCTTCTCTGATGGTCCAGTGTGCTCTGCTGGTCGAGTGCACGGCTGAAGGACACAGCAGTTAATGCCATTAGCTGCAGCATGCAGAGCACAACTGTATTTGTCAGATGGGGAGAGTCACAGATTTGCACCGTGGGCAGGTTTCACAGATGGCCTGACAGTTGACTGTTAACATAATGAGATATATTATAGTCCACCTCTGACCTGGCACATCAATCACTTTAATACATTCTATTCTTCACATGACTTTGCATTTTGTTGCAGTCCTGAAGGCAGAAGTTGCAGTAAACGTGTGTTTCAGTGGAGGCTGTTTAACCAAAACCACCCTGACCCTTGTTGTCCTGCGGTTGCAGTATAAACAAGTGGAGCAGTACATGTCGTTCCACAAGCTCCCCGCTGACATGCGACAGAGGATCCACGATTACTATGAACACCGCTATCAGGGCAAGATGTTTGATGAGGAGAACATTCTGGAGGAGCTGAATGAGCCTCTGCGAGAGGTGAGACACCAGAAAGAGACTGAAATAACAGAAATAACATAATAATAATTCAGAATCACTAAATTACTGCATTCACCTTGATTTTCATTTACAGACTACAAATAAAATGTGAGCAATAATTTTAAGGTGTTTGATTTTTCTGGTTGCTTTTTGTTAGTACAGAAATATATGAGAACATCCTTATTTTACTGATTCACATACAATTAATGGTATAATCCAATATAGCTGTCTTACTTTGCATGATAACGTTAATAGTCATGTAATCTGATTAGTTATGCCTGCATGAGGGCAGAGAACCTTATTAACAGAGCACTAAGCTGCTTTTATAATGATTGAAATGTACACATGGAGAAGCTCGGGTGTTCCCAAGCCTTTGCCTCAGCAAAAAATGTCACCAACCCTTTCCTGTTTCCTCCTCAGGAAATCATCAACTTCAACTGTCGCAAACTGGTGGCCTCCATGCCACTTTTCGCCAACGCTGATCCCAACTTTGTCACCTCCATGCTGACCAAACTGCGCTTTGAGGTCTTCCAGCCGGGCGACTTCATCATCAGAGAAGGAACCAATGGCAAGAAGATGTACTTCATTCAGCACGGCGTTGTCAGCGTCATCACCAACCACAGCAAAGACACCAAGCTGACCGATGGCTCTTATTTTGGAGGTGAATTCTGCACGCTTGCCTGCTGGTCTGCTGCATGCATGTGATTTACAGAGGGCTAGTTTTAATATGTGTGCAAAGGAGCAGTGATTGTAAGATTTGTTTTGATTTACTTTGCATAAGCACTCAGCAGATTAACTTCCCTGACCATTAACAGCTAGAAAAAAAGTCCTCATCATCTCCTTAAAAAGCCTCTGGACTAAGAGGAGCAAATCTCTGATTTTGGATTCCACTTCTGTTTATTTTCCCTTTTGTTAACATTTAAAAGCTGTCCTTTTGTTATTTTCCTGATTGATCATCTTTGTTGATGTTTTATAGATTTTATTTAAAGACACAAAACACTTTAGATGAAAATTAGAAATCTTGGCTTTTCATTTGTTAAATATAAATTTTCTTCTGCACAGAGGGTGTGCATTGTATTATTCTTAATATTTAAGTCCTTTCAAATGTAGGTCTTTTTTTTCTTGGTTTATGTTTTGTTTTTGGTTTTTTTAATGGCACATTATTTTACTTGTCTGATCTGGCACGGCAGATGAGGCCAGGACCAACTATAAGCTGCAGAAATTGCATTAAGTGCTCCATCTGTGGAGTTCAAAGGCATCAGTCCTTCCGTGTTCCATCATCCGACACCATTCCTCACTTTTCTTTTGTTGGGTGCAACAAAAAGACACTCATTTGACTGCTGTGCATTACACATCTTGCATAAGAATGATTAATTTATTATATAATGCACGATATTAACAATCCATTTTTAATGCCTGCTCTTAATATCTGCCTCAGACTGAGTCGGTTCTTGCCTGGAATTTTTCTCTTCTTGTAGAAATATGCCTGCTGACCCGAGGGAGACGGACAGCCAGCGTGCGAGCAGATAACTACTGCAGGCTCTATTCTCTGTCTGTAGACAACTTCGATGAAGTGCTAGAAGAATATCCCATGATGAGGAGGGCCTTTGAGACCGTGGCTTTAGACCGCCTGGACCGCATCGGTGAGTCACTGGAAAAAAATGTTCTAATGTGGAAAATCAAACGCAACTTGTTAAGAAATTTTAGACATTTTTTTTTTAAAGTTACAAGCAAAGCTTTAAAATATGATTATTGGCAGAGCAATACAGCAATAAATAAAATCTGCAGGGAAATAAAATCTCAATTAGAATGCAAGAACAGCGTTATACCCATCCTGTATCAGGACCAAAGAAACCTCCTCCAGTCTGCCATGCCTTTCATCCACAGGCCTAAAGAAACAGAGACTTTATATAATTAGAATAACAAAGACCAGACAACCAGCAGAGACTCACAGGATGGACCACATCATGTCAAATTGTACAATTGACTGTGACCTACTATAGTATGTCATATTATATTAAAGTAAATTAAATTAAATTATATTATATTATTTTATAATATATTATATTATATTATATTATATTATATTATATTATATTATATTATATTATATTATATTATATTATATTATATTATATTATATTATATTATATTATATTATATTATATTAATAATATATTATATTATATTATAAGTACATTTTGAATGGAAAAAGACTCCATGATTCAACCACTAAATATTATAATTGGCCACTAGGAGGAGAGTCCTCTGCATATGACAATGTAATAAAATACAAATGTTTAAAAAGTAATAAAAATAGTTTTAAAAAAAGTATGGTTATGTCAGATATGAAAAATATTAAAATTCTAAAACATAAAATCTAGGTGTTATGTGGTTGGTGATTTATCATTGATTGGCAGGTCGCTTCCTCTTTGGACTTATACCTGCAGTTGTAGTTTCAGTAATAAAGTTGTTCTTTGTTAGTGTAGCCTTGCTGTCCTAATACAGTTTTGAAATCATTTAAAATGAAAAAATGACAAATAAAATATTAAGAGATGTTTGAACGAGACAAATGTTGCTCTAACAACGATGACTTTTTTATGACCACAGGAAAGAGGAGTTCTATTCTTCAGCATAAAGTCCAGCATCACCAAAGTTCTGGCACACAAAACCTTCAAGAAACAGAGATCATCCAAAGAATCGTGCAACATGACCGCGACATGGCCCAATGCACGCAGCTGATCCAAGCCAGCACCGCACAGAATCTCAATCTTCCCTCTGCTCCTTCATCCCCCACTCCTGTCATCTGGACTCCATTAATTCAGGCCCCACTTCAAGCTGCTGCTGCCACCACCCCTCTGGCTCTTGCCTTAGCTCACCACCCTCAATTGCCCTCAATTCTTTTCCACAATCCCCAAGCTCCAGTGTCCGGCTCAGTAAAAGACCACAGCAGCCATTCCAAGAGTGTGCAGGTAGGTTTGAACACGTCCAGCGGCTGTGGCTCAGGGGCCAATTCCCCTGGTAGCCCTTCCAATTTTCACTCTATGGTTGAGAGTTCAACTCTGGAGGTCCCCAGGACTCAGTATCCCCCCATTCCTCCCATGCCGTTCTCTCTGCCGTCACAGCCCTTCTTCAGTGGCAGCCTGCAGCCCCCCGCCCCTCTTCCCATTCACCAGCCTCTTTCCTTCCCTCCTCTCTCTGCTTCAGTCTTCCCCATGACCCAGACCACCATCTCCTACACCTGCTCCTCTCAGCTCCACCCACAACCTTTTCCTGGTGCCATGACAACCCCATCAAACCCATTAGGTTTACTACAGCTGGGGGTGCCAGGGACAGTCCCAATTCGATTTCCAGCTCCCACCATAAGCCCCCTGGTCTGCAGCTCCGTTAACCCCATCCTGAACCAGCTTCAGCAGGCCTCTGTGCAGCAAACCACGATGGGTCACGACAAAGCAAGCAAGACATCCAGCGACATGCTCCTCCCACATTTTCCCATTATCACCACTGCTCATTCCTCTGCTGGGTTCCATCAACCTGCCGCTCCGAGTGGAGTCGGAGCTGCAGCCTCTCTGGCCCACCACTCCCTGGTGGGAGTGCAATCCGCTTTCTTCCCCCAAGTTGTCACCGAGCACTCGGCCCTTGCCTCCCTGGCACAGTACGGCTCGGCTGAGGCCTCGCCTTGCTACACGCCTCCCGTTTATAGCCCCAGCACACAGAGCCCGGTGAGGGGAAGGACTCTACACATCCCCGACATCCCCAGCACCATTAGTTGTCAAACTCTTCAGACCTCATGCCCTGTCAGGATGGCCTCTATTCTGAAAGAGTCTCCTGTGGATCTCTTTACTCAGCAAATAAAAACTATCTCAGGCTCTCATAGCTACACACACCAGGAAAGGCCTTTGGCTATGAGTGTCTCCTCAGAGGGGGCAGCAGGACTCTCCGTCCCCTCCATGCCCGACAACAAATCCTTCACCCTGAGTCACTCTGCTCCATGGACACATTTAGGCACTGAGTCGAGAAACCAGCCCTCTGGCATCGCCTCACCGCTCCCCAGACCCCCCGCTGAAATGTTAGAGAGTGAAGAGAAGCAGTCCAAACTGCCCTCCAATTTATGAGTTTCAGCCACAGCCTCCTTCAACGCCTGAGTCACAAGAATCAACCCCAGGCTGGGATCTGTTGAACCACGTCGGAGGTGATTCAGAGCAGATTGGAACTGAGAGATTAACTTTCAATCAGAGTGAACAGAGTTTGAATCACAGATTGATATACAGTATTTCTGTTGCAGAGGATGTAGTCTTTCCATAGAAAATCTAAAAGGATCAGCAGGTGTGAAGGGTTTTACTGTTCTTCGCATTTAATCCTAACCTCTCTCAGTGATGCGTTCTATTTATTTAAAACTCACAATTTAGGCAACTTTATTTAACCTGATATCTACAACTTTGTTCACTTAGGACTGAAACCAAAAATTGCTCTTGTCCTCTGTTTATATCCTTTTCTAACTGTGCTGAAAGTTGGTGTGAATGCGGGACCCCCCCCCTTTCCCTTCCTTCAGTGATCTGCAGAGGGACAGACTGAGCACTTTAACAGAAAAGAGGGTCTGACTGTGGAATGTCTTCCAGGATAGCTATTCAGCAATATTGCACACCCAACTGGGTCACACAAATGAGATGGAGAAATGAATGTAACGCTGCATTACTGTTTTAGTTTGAATGTGTGTGACAGTTAGAGGCAATGGGTATAATGGAGGCCGACCTGTTTCAGACTGGCAATAACTTACACAACAACCCCTTGAGTGGAGGATCGTGGCCTAAAATAGCAACATATGCAATTACCTGTGTGTTTTTTTTTATTATGTGTATATAGTTACTGTCAATTCAAAGCATTTGTGTCAATGAATGAGTTTCTGATTTTAGTTAGAACTCAGTAATATAAGGGAAATGAATTTTTTAAAAACAAGCACTTGCGGATAATCAAACAACCTGAAAACCAGCAATGCACTGAGGTTGACATGAATGTTTCTCGCACCAGTCAAAGGGCTAAGAGGAGTTACTTGGAGAGGCGTTTAACAAGAAACCCTGGCGGGTCATTTTGCTGCATATTTACCTGTTTGGTTGTAAGATTGTAAAATCTATTTTTGAACAGTCTCTGCTTTGTGATGCTACGCTGCATCAAGCTACTTTTTGAAAAGCACTCTCATGTCCCTCCTTTTGTCAGTTTGATGAAATGTCTGTCTGCTGCAGCTGTGAGCAACCAGTCATCACTGATGCTTCCCATCCAGTGACTTTCAACCTCCAGTTGCTCAAGTTTGAGACGTCATTTTTCCAGCCACTCACTGCCGGTAAACTTCATCCATCCTTTACTTTTTGTTATCCTCCAATCACCTGTCAGTGATGATCTGGGAGTGAGTTTAGGTTTATTTTAAGTATATACAATTTTACACATATTAGGAAAGAAGTTATCCATCTATTAACTAGTTTGTTTCTCTTTTTGTTGCCTTTATACCAACAAAGATGATTTAATGCCCTATATGTTAAGCACATTTTATTTTAGCTACTGAATTCAATGCAATAAAGTTACATATGCTCTACGATGTTTGTCCTGTTTGTTGTTTTTTTTAAACACAAAGAGTAAATTGGTTAAAAGTTAACTGCAATGGTGTAATAGATACTTGATGGATTGTGTATTGAGAATAACCCAATGTTGCCCCTAAAACATGTAAAATGACTAAAAACAAACATCTGACAGGCTGGTTGATGAATGTGATGACTCATAATAGTTTAAAAAAAAAGAACAAGTACCTCCATGGAATGCACAGGGGGGCAGTGGTCTGCACTTTCCGCCTTACAGTGAGAAGGTCTTGGTTCAAATCCGCACCATGGGTGGAGTTTGTATTTTCTCTCCTGTGCAAGCGTGGATTTTCGTTGCACACTCCAGCTTCATCCCACAGTCATAAAAAAGCATGCCTCGTGGGTTGATTGTAACTGTTTGGGTGTGTTTGTCTGTCGCTGTGTGTTGCCCTGTTATGGAATGATAAGCTGTCCAGGGTGTTCCCTTCACCCAACAGTAGCTGGTTAGGCTTCAACTACCCATGAACCTGAATAGAAATACGTGGGTATAAAACAGGTGTTTGCAACCAGAGGCTCTAGCTGTGGCTCCTTCATCCCTCTAGTCGTTTTGACTTGGAATAAAAATGCAAAAAATTTGAATAACTAATATGCTTGTAGTTTGGGTTAATTTGTTTTAGCAAATTAAGTTTTGTCATTTCTGTTTAGATTTTAACGTATTAGATAAATGAGTAAAACTATGGTAAAAGGGTTAATCTATTGTCAAAGTGGTTTATCATTGGAAAAAAACTTGATGCACAGTCTGATCTTTAGCTGCACAACAGAGTCTAATTGACGTTCAGAGGAAAAGTTCTTTAAGAATAGATTAAAAATAAAATATTGAATTCTATACCATTGTTGTCACTTGGAAGAAGGTGCACCAAATGATAGAAATTATGATTGTCATGTTTGACTTTCTTGCATTTTTTATTCAAGTTAAGCTGCTGCAGCAAGAGGATCTTATTTGACAGAGAGTGGATTTTATTTTTGAAAGGAACTTTTATGTGCTGCAGTGCTGGCTCTCGTAGTGTTAAAGGTTGCAAACCACTGGTGTAGAAGATGGAACGATGATGCACCCATATATATCAGTCCCATTATTTCTCATAAATCTATATAGGCAACAGAAGGCACATATTGCAAGACGAGGAAACAAAAACAGACAAAGCAAAAAAACTATTAACATTTTTGGCTCTAGATACAGTTTCAAGTATGTAGGCATGTGCAGAATCCATGTTATATTTCTAACAAATGTGTTCTTTTAAAACACAAAACATGTTGACAGTAAGATTTATAACACAACACACAAAAAATGAATTAAAATAAAATCAGATTTTAAAGGAAAAATTACATTATAAACTGACAAAAATTGGATTTTTAACCTTGTCGTTATTATTATCAACATTATTAAAATGGGATAAATGGTCTGAGACCCTAAGGTAGTTGTGAGCGTTCATCTGTTTAGCTCATGCTTCGTTTTAGCTTTTCGTGCTGCCAATTTTCCTGCTCTGCTCCCTGTCCGACTCACGCCTGGTTTTTGTTAGTAATCATCACAGATGATCCAGATTCACTGATCTGAGACCATGCTTGTAGAAAGGGGCTCTGGCATAATTCATGATTTGTTTTACTTCAACTCCAAGGTAAGTTCAAGGACAGTCCTTTCTTTTACTCGCCTGTGGTTCTGTTTCAGACACATTTTGTTCTGTTTGTCCTGTTGTATCTGACTCAGCTCCTGCATTTCAGTTAATCAAAGAAAAAATTTTCATTTTCATTTCACTCAGCCTCTGATCTATTGCATGGCTTGTGTTTGATCCCTAAAATCTACTTTTTGTTTGTGGCCTATGTGAAGTTGAACAATTAGGATTTCATAGTTTGGGTTTTCTTTTTTGTTGTAATTTTGAAAAACAATGTCTCTTCAAACCAACACTAATTCAGAATTAGCTCAATATTCCGGGGCATCAGACAGACTTTTTCCTTTTTATGTGCAGCTAAGACAGCCTAAAGACTTTGGGAGGATCAATTTTTTTCTTTTCAGGTGGTTCCTTCAGGGTGCTGAATATATCTGGTTACCACGGTGATGTGGAAGCAGCCCACTCTCTTCAACTATCTCAAAGACTGTTGTAAGCTTTCTGAAAAGCTCCTCTTTCTGACGTACATAGTGGCATCTTCTGTGGACACTTGAGAAATCAGATTTGACTTTTGCATAAATTGCTTCAAAACTCCAGTCACTTAAAATAAAAAATCTCTGACAATACGTCAGCTCAGTTTGCCTTTTTTTCTGGCCGGACTGAAGAGCAGGCAAAGTGACTCAGCCATTTGTCTTTTTGATGAACGACACAATGATACATCATACAAATTTCATTTCTGTGTACTGACAAATGTATGTTGTTAAACAGACCCCATATTTGTCTTTATGTTGTTGTGGTGGGCTAAATTGAATAACCTAAACCTGTTGGGGTTCTTTTTTTTCATTAAGGTGGTGGTCTATACTCTTTGTGTTTTCTGTAATTTTTATAGACTAATCGAGTTAAAGTTGAGAACTGGTCCTCCAATTTCACTCTCTGGACATCCACTTTATCAAAAAAGACCTTTTTTATTGCTGCTCCCTTTAGGGGTTGTCTCAGTAACTCGTTTGCCTCTGTCCGTCTTCTGCATCTATGGCGTTATGACGCAAGCTTAACGTGACATTGAAACAAAATCTTGGCATTGCAAATCCATATTTGAAATACTGAAAAAACGTACATTTCAAACCACAAATTACATTAAAGGAAAATGAATATATACCTTTCAAGTGAAAATTATTGAGCATTTTTTGGCAATTACTTGTCTCTCAAAAGTGCCCTGGGGTGCCTTCTAGTGGCTAAGCCACTCTAAAAAGAGTCAATTCACTGCTTTTGGTATTCCACCATCAACTATTGGGAAAGGATTTTAATATCTGCGTCTTCAGTCCATCTTCACAAAAACGGGTAATGAGACAGGAAGTCCTGCTTTTCTCATTCTTCCCACATTGTTGGTGAAACAGTAGGTGTCATCTCAGTTTGTTGAGTCACTTTTCAGGAAAATTATCTAAAGAAAACAAAGTTGCTGCTCCAACAGAAACCATCATCCCTAAACTCTGTGGAGTGAAGTGAAAAGTCCAAGCTGTCATCCCTGATTGTTCTTCCTACAAGTATCAGGTCTGGACTAACTCCTTCAACTACAGCAGACGATGGAGCTGAGGCCGCATTCAGAGACGACTCACAGGACTAATTGGGAAAGACTTCTCGTCTCTAACGTTGGAGACAAACCTGTGAAGTAGCTGCTGTGATTTTACTGTTTCTGCTGGCAAAATTCCACAAGTTCTGTGTCTCTAAACAATGAAAAACTCTTCATCTTTATCAATCAGCATCAATCTTTCCCTCTGAATCTTAAGAAAGATATATTTTTTAATACTGTAAAATAAATAATGGGATTTATACCTTCCCCTTGTGCTATCTTATATGACCCCACCCTTACACCGACATGTTCTCCCTACCATGACAAAGACCCGAGACCACTTTTGTGGTCTCGGGTCTTTGATTAATGTTTTAATGCACATTACATCCGCCATTTTTTATGCTATTAAACCCTCTAAAACAGGGATGGCGAACAAGTTTGACGCAAAGAGCCAACATTTTTAACTGTGATAGTCAGAGACCCACACCACGCACTTACCTGCCAAGACACACACAAACACCCAGTTAAAGCTATATTATTTCCCATAACACACTCCTCTCCTTACAATACAACAGCCCTGGATTAAACGGCACCGTTTCAGTTATGGGTGTTTTTTTCTGTATTTAACGTTAACACATACTGGTAAAACATGCATGCTGGTGTGTGTTTTTTTTTAACCCTTGTGCTATCCTGTGACCCCACCCTTACATTGACGTGTTCTCCCTACCATGACAAAGGTGGATAAAGGCGGAGAGGATTTTATGTAATCCATGGACACCAGTGAAGATCACAAATCACTGAAGAAAAAAGGTTCAGTGCACTGTCTAGTGGGGTCTAGATGACCCTACCCCCAATGTTAAAATGCCTAGGATAGCACAAGGATAAAACAACATCCAGCACCCATAAAACATAAAAGACTGTAAACTAATGAAAGCTCCCTTTCTAACATTAAAATGTAGGCGTTTAGCCTATTAATCAAAAATGTTCAAGCTTATCTGATTTATAAATAATGAAATGCTATATGAGTTGTGTGATGTTCACTTACCCTTAATCGCATGTAAAGTGTTTTTTGACTCAGTGTTGTGTTGCAGTTGTTGTAGAACATATCAGCGTTGTGGTCCAACAGTCTTCATCTTTTGCTGAAGAGGATGGGACCACATCAAAAAAAAGAAAATGCTCTGCTGAAGAGGTGCCTGATGTGATAAATAAGAAACTCTCTCAGGCCAGCAGGAGCCCAGAACCAAAACCACTTGGTTCAGAGTCTAAAAGCGACAAGATGATTATAAGACTATCTGTTGCCTTTCAATGTTAACAAACGAGTTACTGCGCAAAATATTTAACCTTAAGGGCCGTACACACTGGGACGGTGCACATTATTCGCCAGCGTTTTTCAACACCTTTTTTGTGTTCACACCCAAGCGATTTTCGCTGACGATGAGCCAACTGAACATGCAAATTGACATTAGATGACATTAGATGGCGCTTAATGTAAAACAGAAATACCCCTGTACACAAGGTGGCGCTGCGCAACTTTACGCATCTTAAACTCGCTTTTCACTCAGAAGAAGAGAGCCAGTATTTACGCGCTTGTCAGAATCATACAAAGAAAACATGAATATTTCAAGCACCA
Source organism: Oryzias curvinotus (assembly GCA_023969325.1). Lineage (NCBI taxonomy): Eukaryota > Metazoa > Chordata > Actinopteri > Beloniformes > Adrianichthyidae > Oryzias > Oryzias curvinotus. Next base: position 19,490,139 of record CM043711.1, on the reverse strand, counting down.
GTAGCCCCAGCTCCAGTTCCAGCGATGAAGAAATTATTGTTCTGTTGAATGATGAAAGACGCCGGAAAAGACGCTGATTTTGGGTACATCCCATAGTTACGAGAAGAGAAGAACATGGGGAGTGTAGCAAGACAGTTTTGTGCTTGAGCGCCCCCAAGTTGTGTTTTACTGTAACTTCAGAAGCTCCAGACACATATGCAAAAGCGGCATTCTCATTGGTCGTATAGTTTTTGACGCGGTGCATCAAACAAAAAAAACGAACCCGAGGCGTTTTTAAAAAAATGACGCTTTTACGCGTCGCGTTTTTTGCGTCGGTGTGCACACTCACATTGGTGCCCTTTGTTTAGTCATGAGGCGTTAAACGTCGGCGAATATCGCGCGCGAAATTTGTCCCGGTGTGAACAGGCCTGTAGCAGCTGATTTGGACTCAATCTAAATGGTTCATTAAAAAAATGGGGAAAAAATCATTTTTTAAATGAATTCCATCCTATCAGAAAATGACATAAAAGACTGTAAACTAATGAAAGCTCCCTTTCTGACATTAAAATATAGGTGTTTCAGTGCACAACGAAATTAATAGAACTTGCTTTCCAAATGGTGTGATTATTGCTGCTTTTCAAATACATTTAATTGTGACTGTGGCGATTATGCAATGAAGCTAACGAACCTTCCAGGGATCTCCTGATCCTTTTTGTTTTTTTTAAAACAGGGACGGTTATGGGAAAACTGTCGACGCAATAAGGGCGGGTGGTGGTGGGCCAAAAGGGGGGGAGTTGGAAGGGGGGCCAAGTCTCCTGTCAATTGCTGGTTGCTGGCCCCTCTTTAAGGAAAGCTCCTCCTCCCAAATATACATTTGTTAGCCTCATGGCATGAATTCCAACGTCATTTTTTTGACCAAATGTTAATTTCTGCTTAAGGATAAGAAGGTTCATTCATTCATTCATTCATTCCCCATTGAAGCTCTGTTTCAGGTCCCCCAGCCGGGACTTGAACCCTAAAAAATGAACATTTGTTAGCCTCATTACATGAATGCATTAGTTATTTTTTTGGTCAAATTTTTATATCTGCCTAAAAATACCAACTTGCTTAATAAAAAGTGTGATCATAGCTGCTTTCCAAAAAAATTAAAAAATGACTGAGACAATTATGCTATGAAGCTATTGAACTGTTAGTTCCCAAGGAACTTTTTTTTTCAAAGAATTGACAGATATTGGGGAAACTGTGACGTCACCATTAGGGCGGGTGGGACATGCCTCCTCTTTCAATTGCTGGTTGCTGGCCTATCAAAGAAATACAACTTCATCAGAATCCAACTCCTTTTTTTTACATTGAATTTACAACACTGACTTTTTATCCGTCATAAATATGATGTTTTTATTGTTTTACTTTAAGATTGGCTGCCAAAGTTCACCTGAAAAATGTAATCTTTCAAAATAATTGTCAGAAAAAACTCGCCTGCAGAAATCAACTGCAAATACGTTTCACAACCCTAGGCCAAATCAATTAGCGCCAGATCGAGTCGAGTGGCTCTTAGCCAATCAAATAAGCCCCTTCGATCACATGACACTGTTACCAAATGTAACAGGTAGATGGTTATTTGGCTTGGTGAAGGTGAGAGATGTTTGCTGTGTTTGTTGAAACGGCGGTTTTCTTTAAATTTATCATAACTCATTGACTAAATTACACTGACAGGATCTTTGCCTAACTTCTCTCAGAGACCCACTGTTACCACTAAGCTCTACTTGCTAGCATGATCCTGCTTATTAGTTACCCATCTGCAAATATTATATTTATATATAATATATAATATTTATATAATATTATATTTGAAAATATAAGACTCAGTACAAAATTACATTTCCAATGATTCTGAAGGACAGACAACAAAACAACAACAAATAAACAAATAAAACTAGGAAACGAAATTAGCATGTAATGGATCCCATCATGTTATCAACACTCACTATGCTATTACATTTTTGTCCACTTGATGGCGCAGTAGAGCTAACAAAGTCCCACTCCTATGTTGTTTCTACTGTAAAATCCTTCCCAGTGGTCTTTTAATTATGATTATGTCGTTTTTAGCCAGTTGCTAAGTCGCAAGCCCGAGTTTTTTCAGGAACAGGTTTTCACCTGCCCCTGATCCAACGCAATTTTACTAAAGAAATACTCAGAAACGCTGTTTTAATCTTAATTTATTCTATACTCTCTGAGAATTTCTTTTACCCCAGTCCAGTTCCATCAATAACTCCTTTTCTATTGCCATCAGGGCCAGTGCTGAGAGCCAAGTCTGTTCAGTTGTGTTTCTGCGTAGGTTTAATTCGCTTTAGAGCCGAAAATGTCCGCTCGAGAGATGCAGTGGACACAGGGATGGTCAGCGCCAAACACACAAATCTGTTCAGCTGCCTCATGATCTCACTCAGATTTTTCTGATGAAGGAAGTCAAGGAGATCAGTGGGACATTTCCCTGTTAAATCCTCCATGGTGTACATTACAGTCAGCTGTGTTTGTAACTGAGACAGATCAAAAAGTGCTCAGCGTCTCTGTGGACAAGGCTGCGTGTGACATCCTGGTCCAATCAGAACGTCTGAATACTGTGACGTATCCTAAACCTGCTAGAAGGCCCTGCAAACACAAACTCAAAATCTGATTGGTTTAAAGAAATGAATGACCGACATTGATTTTGCATTAGGAGGCCTTCACAACTCATGGTGATGGCACGTACTTAGCCTAGCAACAAAGGACAGCTGAAATGCGATTGGTTAAATGCTCCAATATGAAAATATGTCTGTCTGGAAGCAGCATAACTGTCACAAACACAGCAAATGGAATAGACAGACCATTCGGAATGATTTAATGAGTATGCATGGACAAAATATAATTAACACGTGATTCAGATATTTTTTTAGGCCTTCAAAGAAGGCCTTGAAGGCCCAGACAGCCCACCACTGCCTAGAATGTTTTGTGTCAATAACAGACCTAAATATCCTTGATACCGTTGACTCAGAAACATGGCATCTATAACTAAGGTCCTGGGCACTTTAACCTTGTCTCACCAGTGTTAACATAAGTTGCTGAAGCTTGGTCAGAGCTCTGCGACAAGTGTAATTACTGTGCGGACTCAACGAGTTAAACACATGAAGCAGAAGCAAGACGTTCTGCAGACCAGTATAGAATTTGACTTTGCTATCATCACCTTTAAATATATCTTGATTCAACTGGTAACTGTCACACTTGTCTTTCACACTTCATGGCATCTTATCATCTCACCACTTAATTCTGTTTGAATCTCCTTTACCTCTTGGCCCACAAGACGTCTCCACTAGTTGGCATTCCTTCTCAGTGCCAAGTTTGACCGGAGCAGAGGCTGCTGTTGCTTCCTTCACCTTCAGAGCCTGTGCCATCTTCCTGTCAAAAAGTCTAACGGCAGAAGCTGCATTCCTAAAGTTGTCATGTCCCAAGTTTAGTAAAAGGAGCCAAGTTGGGGTTGATTTGATCATAGAGATCTGATGGTTTGCCTGGAAAAAATAGAATAAATATGACAAAAAAAATAAGATAATTGAAAGGTAGTGTTAGATACTACATTCATGCTGTGCAGTGCCTAAAAACAAAATTAGCCACCCTCTTACTCATTCAGTGTGGGGATGAGAGACAGATGGGAGAGACAGATATGGAAGAGACAGATATTTAGCTGAAGTTTATAAACTGTAACTCATCTTTGACAAAATGATCGGAGCAAATTTGCCAGAATCGAGTCATGTCCTTACGATTCAGCCTCGCCCTACCAGCCATTCCTTCTGTTGACAACAGAACCAAATCCCATCCACTTGTGTGCGAAGGCAGTCCTGGATAGGTCGCCACAAATCACACACCCATGCAGACTCACATTCACACCTAGAAACAATGTAGAGTAACCAATTAACCTGTGAGGCATGTTCTTGGACAGTGGGAGGAAGCCACACAGCACCTTGAACTGGGGCCTTCTTGCTGTGAGGCCAGAGCTCTAACCACTGCGCCACCATGCAGCCCATAAAAATCTATAATCTATAAAAAAAATCTTCAGTATAAAATTTATGATTCATGGCTTTGCCAGTGGGGGACCTTTCTGTGTGGAGTTTGTATGTTCTCTCCGTGCATACGTGGGTTCTCTCTGGGGTCTCTGGCTTCCTCCCACCGTCCAAAAACGTGCTTCATAGATTAATTGGTTACTCTAAATTGTCCCTAGGTGTGAGTGTGAGAGTGAATGGGTGTGTGATAGCCTTTTAAATGGTATTTTAGACATTAAAATGTGGATGGGAGAGAACTTTTTCAGCTCAATCAGGACAAAACTAAAGTCTTGGTTATTGGTTCTGAAGCTGAGAGAGATAGGGTCCAATCTCATCTGTCAACCAATTCTATGACTACACGTGACACATACAGGAACCTCGGTGTGATTTTAGATGCAGATCTTAGCTTTGACCAACATGTGAATCAACTAACTAAATCTGCATTTTACCATCTAAGGAATATTGCCTGAGTGAGACCCTTTCTCTCTAGAGCCAGTGCTGAAATCTTAATCCATGGTTTTATTACATCAAGGATAGATTATTGTAATGCCCTCCTTTCTGGTGTAAAGAAAACCACTCTCAATCGCGTGCAACTAGTCCAGAACTCTGCTGCACGCCTTTTAACGAGAACTAGGAAGAGGGAGCACATTACACCAATCTTAAAATCTCTGCACTGGCTCCCCGTCAGCTTTAGGGTTGATTTTAAAATTCTTTTAATAGTTTTTAAGAGTATCCATGGTCTTAGTCCTTCTTTTATATCCGACTTGCTTTTAACGCATGAACCTCCTAGAGCCCTTAGGTCCTCAGGTGCAGGCCTGCTGAAGGTCCCCAGGGTCAGGACAAAAAACCCCGGCGAGGCCTCATTTAGATACTACGGGCCTCGTCTGTGGAACAGCCTACTTGAGGCTGTGAGGGGCTCATCCACTGTGGAGGTTTTTAAAAAGAAATTAAAGACACACCTTTTTAAATTAGCTTTTAATTAGATTTGATGTCTTTTTATGTTTTATGATGTTTTATTACATCATTTTAGCATTTTACTTGTTTATTCTATATATATATGTATACATATATAAATACACACACACACACATATATATATATATATATATATATATATATATATATATATATATATATATATATATATATATATATATGTATACATATTTTTTTTACTCTTATATTTTATGATATATATTTATTCTTCAATCTTTTTACGTTTTATGATGTTTTATCACATCAATTTTTTTGCTTAATCTAGAATTTTTGTATTCTTGTATTTTATGACATTTTATCATATACATATCTGTTTAATCTAGAATTTTACTTGTATACTTTTTATGATATTTTAACACATTTATTTTATTAGACTGTTAACGAGTGTTTTCTCACCCTTGGCTGGAGTGTTTGGGTTTTATACTGACACCCCTGCCAATAGGAGGACAGGGCAGACGGCGCCTTCTGGTTTCTCGTTATTTTATTTATTTATTTATTTTATTATTTTCCACTGGTAATTGTCTTTTTGTATTTTATTGTTCGGGCCTAATTTAATGTATCTTATTTTATTTTATTGCATTTGATTTTGTTTTTATGTACAGCACCTTGAGCTGTCCCCCCCCCCCATGGTTGCCGTATGGAATGGGCCTCCCCTCTCTTGGTTTTATTTGCACCTTAGACACGTAGGGCCTATGGTAAGGGGGGTGCTTGGACATCACTGCCAGCAAGCAGCAGATGTCCTCTCAGCGCCCTACCCGCCAATTTTAAGTGCACCTTAGACATTTAGGGCCCATTGGTGGGGAGGGTGATGGGACATCACTGTGAGTAATAAGGAGATGTCCCCTCAGTGCCCTACCCACCAATTTTAACTGCACCCCCTTAGTACACACACCTTTTACTCCTCCAAATATACATTCCAACACAAACACACATACATGCACACACACACCCTCACAAACACACACGCATTTCACAAGGAAAGTGGGACCTCGGACCATCTGCCCTCTCTCCGCGCAGGGAGAGGGATCCCTGAGCTTTCTGGCAAGACCAAGAGCCGGGGATCACATCACATCTGAGCTGGGGGGGGTGTCCGTGTCCCTGTGGTGGGGGTTCTGGTCCTTGCCCCTGAGCGCTGGGCATCGCCAAATTTCCAACTGTGGCCGAGCCTGGTCGGGCCATGTCTACAACACACCTTGTGGACCCCCTTATTTCCTGGGTGCCCTCCTCCTGGGCGGGGGCAGCTACCCCCTGCCTTGCTCCTTCCTGGACCAACCATGGGCTGGGTGGGTGGCTGCCTGGAGCACGGAGCGGGTCTCCCTTGGGGGGTCCTGGCTCGTACCTGGGGTTGGGGCGGGGGGATGCCCAGAACTCCTGGGTAATGATGAGGTGCTCGTCTGGGGTTGTGGGCGCTCCCCTCGGTGGGGCCTTGGGGGGCTGCTCTCCTGGTTGGGGTGGAGCTGCACTCTCTGTCCCCCCATGCCTCCCTGCTCTCTGGCTCTGGGGGCCCCTGTGGCGGTCCTGCTGGCCCTGGCCTGGGTGGCGGATGGGATCGCCCGGGGGCGGTTGTTCTCTATCTGCTGCCGTGCGGGCATTGGGGGGTTCTGGCTGCCACTACCACTGTGGCGGGTGGTGTGGGGATGGCTGGGCACTCTCCCTCCTTCTTTTCACATTCCATCATCCATTTTAGAAGAGCATAAACAATCACTAGAGCGCAGGTGTTAGCTCACCTTTGCACTAATATTTTGAATGAATGAATGAATGAATGAAATATTTCATACTAGTTGGTTTGAAGGCATAAGTATGCATATGTGAACATTATTTGTATTGTGTACATGTTGACATGGCAATATTTTTTGGAGCCAACAGGTATGTTTATAACATTTGAGTGTGTGTGTAGACAGGCTCCGCCCTTATAGACTTGTATTACAGCTGAACCTCACTGTAATTAGTATAACCATCCAAAAACTTGTTGCTTTAAGTTTCTAATATCCCTCTCTCTTCTTCCCCCCTTTCCTTTTCCTTCCGGTCCAACACCAAAGAGTTTCAAATATGATTAAAATGAATAAAGTTTGGCCTTGATTACAAAAAGGGTTTATTCAGACATACCTCTGGTTTAAAATATGTCCAGCACAAGATGAATGAATGAATGAATGAATGAATGAATGAATGGCTTTGCCAGTTATGGCAACCATAAACACCACAGGTATTAACCATTACTACGCTGAAAGTGTAAAAGAATAATCTCGGTGAACAGTGTTGATAATCACACCAACTACACTAATGCCCTCCCTCACTACATTCATGAACCTCCTTTGAAGTTCTAGATGTCCAAAAATACAATGCAGCTCCTTCTGACCTTGTCTGTATTTCTCCAACAACATCCTTAAAGCAAATATTGCATGTATGGTGCCTTTCCTTGGCATGAAACCATACTGTTCCTCACAAATGCAGACCTCTGACCTTACTCTGACTTCAACTTCTCTTTTATTGATCTGTACCTAGTGGTCTACGGCACTATTCTAATGTGTGCTTTCTGACATTTCACTTATTTGTCAAGCATTATAAGGATAACAGACAAGACTATGATTCATTATAACATATTGATGCTATTATGTTCTACTTCTGCAGGTATTTTGAATAAAATAACTTAAAAGTAATGCAGAAATCCCAAAATACATTAAAATTATGAGATGGTAATATTAACTTGTACAACACCAAGTTCATGCAGACATTAAAAAAACCCACACATCCAGTCATTCCTATACAGTCGTACCCTCATGTCAGATTAAAAAGACAATCCTTAAATCTTGCTGATCTTTTTATTATTTTTGTTCCAACTAAAAGTGAGACCAAAAAAACAAAACTCAAAATATTGAAGGAAATAATTTATTAACTGTCCAAAGTTAAGTGGAGAGCACTATGAACATGAACTAGTTTCTACTAGTGTCTTTGGATGATGTTCAAGGCACCAGCACAACTCTCATGGTGTTGGTGTAACCAGAGCCGGGGCGCCAGCCGGTCACTACAATGGCAACATCCCCAGACTTGAAGAACTTGCGGTACTTGCCTGAAAAGATGAAAAAAGTTATAGATAAATCTTAGATTAGACCATTCTCTCCTGTAGTCACTAACTATAATTATGACAATTTTCTAAACAAGAACAAAAATAAAAAAACTTCCACTAACCATATTCCATGGCAAAGTTGACGCGCATGTCGACATCCTCGGCCCAGACGTCGTTGGCGTTCTTGGTGTAGAGCACCGGGTAAACGCCGCGGTACAGGTGAGCCTGGCGTGCGGTCTGACCGCAGCGTGTTACGGCGAGGATGGGGGCACGGGGCCTGTACCGTGACAGCATGTGAGCAGACCTGCAAAAAAACAGATGTAAAATCAATGTTTGTAGATTTAGGTGCCAAGCAGTCCACAAAAATCAGCAACAAGGGCGGTGTAAGTACCATAACCGTTCGGCCTGTAATAGCCGTTCGGGGTCCTTTCTACTGAAGGTAACGTCACACTACGGTAGCCCCACTTCGACAAACTACGTATCGACGAGATCTGCTTGGGCTCTACATATTTTCATTTCATTTCATATTTCCCTTTTGTAACCGAAAGTTATTTTCCCTCATAAATTGTGTCTGATAATATTTTTTGTCATTTTTATAAAGAGATCTTGCCACAATCCGCTTGTTATTCCAGTTTAAGTTCAGCTGTGGCTGAAAATGTGTTCAGCACAGCTAAATGTTGTTCTTCCGGGACCGTTGTGCCAATTATAAAGCACTGGGCTCACGGGTTAAAAAACTATAAGCGAACATGCATTCAATAATAATCATAACAATAATAAAGGCACGTTTAGAAGACAATCTGGCTCTATGTAGTGTGACTTTACCTTCAGTCGAAAGGACCCCCAACGGCTATTACAGGCCGAACGGTTATGGTACCTACAGCTGCACTTTAGCTCAGGCGGTAGAGCAAGTCATCCAACAACTGAAGGATTGGTGGATCGATCCCCACTCTCCCCAGCCAGCTGTTGCCCCCAGAGTGTGGCCAGCCTGCAGCTCACTGCTCCCCCCAGGGGATGGGTCACAATGCGGACAAGCATTTCCCCATTGTGGGATACATAATGTATCTATAATGATTATTATCAAGGAAGCCTAACCACCTGCTTTGGCTGTTGGGTTTTTGTAGTAATTTTGTAACAATTTGATTAAATCTGCAGAGGAGCTTCTACTTAGAATAAAGTTAATCAATCTGCAATAGTTTTGAATAAGAGGAGAGTAACAAACTATTACAGTATATATGATTAAATTACAATATTAACTTCACCACAATATGAATCAGTGCAGCTTACAGTGTTGTGTGTTAAATGTGAGGAACTCCCAAACAAGCTAAAATTAGCTTGTGTAATGTCAGAGTTCAGATATAAGGAGGTGTCAAGAAGACAGCACATTGATAGCAGTCAATGCTGACACTTAATACGAGCCAGCCAAAAGTTAGAAAGCTGAGGCCATCAAAAATGCTGCTGTTGCTGTGTGGTGAGTTGCGGTGGCAGGCGGCATGACTCAGAGCTTTGCAGAGAGGCGTGGCGGCGTGAACGTGCTTTACCTGCCGCTCTTGGTGAGCACAATGATGGCACTGGCGCAGCACTTGAAAGAAGCCTCGACGGCACCGATGGCGACGCTCTCCGTGGGGTCACGTGTCAGATGGGAGGTGCGGCGCAGCTCCTCAAACATCTGCCTGTGAAACATGGCCGCCTCGGCTTCACGAGCAATCTAAACGTACAAAAAAAAAAGGCACCTTTTAAAAATATACCCCAGGACAGCTTTAGGCTTCAGGCTGCACTGCTTCAACAAACATCTGTTTGTCCTTTAAAGGACAAATAAAAGTAAGTTTAGTGCAAAAGTCTTCATACCTGAAAGCACACAGACAAGAAGCTAAATAACAGCTGCAGCCATGATGTCCGGGGACTGTTTCTGTACACTGGAGAGACTATTTGAACAATCACATCACACAGTTACAGCACAATGCAATGACAGAGCAGCATCCACAAAGAAACCATCATACACAAGCTGTTAGTTTCACCCAGACTTATGTTAGTGACAGTCATTCTGTTCTTCATCACAAAAAATGGCAAAAATATTAGAATCTCTTCAGGAATTAAAGCCTAAAAAGCCACTTAACATGCAGAATTTTGTTTAAAAAAATCATGCCCTCAAACCAAAAAGTATTTTCTTTATAAAGATACTGATAAATACTGAATACATTATCAAAAAAACAAATTATAACTTTATAATTTATGCAGAATGGAACAATGCCACAACCAGAGGATTTAAAATATTTATATTTGACAGAGATAGAAAAATAATAGTAGTTTACTGTACAAAACTTAAGATGCTAAAGAGTAAAAAAGTTTTCATCAGAATGGATTAAGTTACAGTAAGCTCAAAAACTATCAAATAATTAATGTTGATTAATTCGTGCAAGTTTTTGCAGGAGTAGTATCAAACCAAAGAAAAAGGTTTCAAATGTCAATTTGTCAAAAACATGCAGCAACTTCTCATTCTTGTGTTTTTCCAAGTCCTGATCACGAGGTAACACATGGCGAACAGAGGCAGTCTTACCCTGTGCTGTGTGCGTACAGCTTCCAGAGGGTAGTCTCCCTTAGCAGTCTCCCCACTAAGCATGATGCAGTCGTTGCCGTCCAGGACAGCATTGGCGACATCGCTCGCCTCTGCACGGGTCGGACGTGGCTTCTTGGTCATGCTTTCCAGCATCTTTTAGTAAATAAACAAAAGTACCCGCTAAGTTTCATTTGTGCAAACACATTTGTATATACTCATCATTAAGCTTGTCTAATACCTGTGTGGCACAGATGATAGGCTTGCCAACTCTATTGCACTTGCCAGTCATCATTTTCTGAGCAATGAAGACCTTCTCTGTTGGGATTTCGATGCCCAAGTCTCCTCGGGCAACCATGATGCCATCGCTAGCCTCCAGGATCTCATCAAACCTAAAAAGAAGATCAAAAAGAAAAAATGGTTTCATCTTTAAAAAAAACCCTCCCTTTTACAGTCACATCTAAACCACCCACCTGCGCACGCCCTCGTGGTTCTCCAGCTTGCTGATGATTTTCACGTCCTTGCCTTTCTCACCCAGAACTTTTCTGACAGCTTGAACGTCAGCTGCTTTACGGATGAAAGATGCAAAGACCATGTCCACGCCTTGCTCCAGCCCAAACTGCAGGTCCTGAATGTCTTTTTCAGACAAAGCTGGCAGGTCCACAGCTGCTCCGGGCAGGTTAACACCCTTCTTGCTACCCAGAAGGCCGCCATTCTCAATCTCGCACATCAGGTAGTCGTTGCCTAAGGACATGCAAGATGAGAGGATTACATCCACAAGTAGCCTCAAAGAATAATTTACTTAACTTAAAAAAGGTGCTTACCAACTTCCTTAACCTTGAGAGAAATCAGACCATCATCGATGTAGACGTTGTTTCCAACCTGCAGCACCTTGGTAATGTTTTTGTAGTCGACCCACAGATAATTCTCATCGCAGTTGTCCTTGTACTTGTCATCAAGGGTGAGCTTAATGTTCTGACCCTTTTTGAGCTCCACCTCTGCGGTTCCACTCTGAACAACACCAGAAAACACTTTGTCAGTTATTGTCTGCTTTAAAAAAAACAAAGCTTCATCTGTTTCTGCAGTAAGAACTCACGCCCTTGATCAGACCGGTCCTGATTTCTGGTCCCTTGGTGTCCAGAGCAATGGCCACTGGTCTGTACTCAACAGTACCTGGACCAAAGCTCTCGGTTGCCTCGCGGACATTCTTGATGGTTTCAGCATGGTACTGTTGAGGGAATATGGATCAATGTATCAAAAAAATATAATCTAAACCTTACATTATAGAAGCATGGACGTTGCTTAAAACAGTGGTCCCCAACCTTTTTGTCACCGTGGACCGGTACAACGCAAGGCACGTTTACCGCGGACCGGGGGGGGGGGGTTGAGGTGCAACGCAAGACAGATTTAACGTGGACCGGGGGTGGTATTTTCTCTTTAGTAATGATAATAACAATAATAATTATAATTTTCCCCTTGTCAGAGCAACTTTCTAAGGAAGTTTGTTTTTTGCTCATTTTGGTTGTTTAGGTTTAATTTTAGCGGGGTGTATAACCTGATGTTTGGTGTCGCGACTTTGACGTGCGTTAAGTGTGACAGATGTAGTAACAAAGTGAATCCGGTCACTTTTCAAAATAAAACGTTTTTGTAGGAAAAAAAAACAATAAAATGGAAATTATTTTTTCTTTCTGTGCGTCCCGGTGCAAAAATTTCCCTCAGCCTGGAACCGCTCCGCGGCCCGGTGCCAAGTGTCCCGCGGCCCGGTACCGGTCCGCGGCCCAGTGGTTGGGGACCACTGGCTTAAAACAAGTAATTATAGCCTGCTTTACTCAGAGACTCGTACTTTAAATGGTCACACACACACAAAAAAAACGACAGGTGGTCAAACAGACAGCTCAACTAGGCTACAAAACTGTCAAGGTTGAAGCATAACTTCACACAATTTATCACATGACACGCCTTTTCCCAAAATAGTTGACATGGATGCCTGAGTTCAGCAGAATATTTGACATTTTTTCTCATCTAACATAACTGCCTTTACCAGAATGCCATTCATGGGCAGTGAATATTCTGTGTACAAATAAAGGCTGCCTGCAAAAAAAACAACAAAAAATACAACTGTAGTGAAAACTGTTGAATGTTGCTGTTCTTGGTCAGCATTGTTCTCCCCCTTGTTGCTTCTCTTGACTTAATCTACCCCTGCTGTTGCTGTGAGTGTAGCTGCTATTTATAGCTGCACTGGCAAGTGGCACACGGATGACAGGGAGGTCATTTGTTTGTTTCCTCTAAGAACACATTCAGTTTGCTGGGTCTTTTTCAAAACTATTGTACATTATTTCCTTTAAGTCCATTTATCACAGCGTCTATATCACTGCTAACATGCTTCACTCACAATTCCAGTGATATCAAAAGTCATGGCTTTAAAGGCAAAAGGTCAACACTGAAAGGTCACCCAAAAAGGCTGATACAGTAGGCCTTTAATTTACAACACAGACCTACAGGGTCTTAGATCGCATTACAGAAGCTACAGAAAAAATGTCAGAGTGGCAGTTCTGTCAAAGATTGACGGCTACATCTTTTCTCCCCAATGGTCACAGTTATGCCGCACTTCTCTGTGTCGATGTAGGTTGATTAGTAAGTTACAATATTTAAAATAAACTTGTTTATGATCCCCACAGGTGTTTTTATCACCAGTTGGTTCAAAAAGTTGCTGCCTCTGAATTTTCGGCAGGTTTGAGGCGTGACAGCAGGCAAAGCAATCAGTCTCATTTTCACTCACTTCGTGGGTGCCATGAGAGAAGTTCATTCTTGCAATGTTCATCCCAGCTTTGATCATTTCCTTGGCCATGTCTACAGATCGGGATGCAGGTCCTGTGTTGAAATAGTGAGTAGGCAGAAACAGCCATCAGTGTTAAGCATGATGTGCCAAAAGAACAGTTCAAGTAAGTATCAGGTTCATTCTGGTATGGCCTCAGAAAATCTGTAGACTCTGACCGATGGTGCAGACGATGCCGGTGTTGCGAGACACGGCGGGCTCAGAGTCGATGTCCAGCAGGCACATGTGCTCGATATACGTGTCGGCCATGGCAGCATGCAGCTGTTGAGTCTGCATAATGGAAGAAGCTGCATCTTTTGCCTTAGACATGACTGAATCCGTGTCAGCAGGAAAAGTCCTTCACAAACAAACAGAAAAAGGAGAACTTGAAGCAATACTAACTAAGATACACAATAAACTGGATTGTGAGAAAATAGAAATAAATGCACTGATGTGACATTTACAGGGTGGAAGAAATGATTTGGCTCCTATAATTACGTAGAACAGTCCCTAAAAGAAGAGTTTAGACACAAAAACAAAAAAAAAACCAACTTTTGCTTTCACTGGAGCACATTCATAATCATCATGTGACCTATTTATGGATTACATTTAAGTCTGTCACAGTGCAGAATACTTCAACAACGTGAGAGCACAGTTGCAGAACTAAATGAAGGGATTTACTCAGAGATTTACTTTTTTACTGGATACAAGAGGGGCTTTTATTAAACAAATGAATGGTTTTATAACAAAGAACTTAAACTTCTGAGAAAGTAATACTAAAGTGTTAATTGGTCAACAAAGCACTATTAAAAAGAACCTTTTCAAAAGCTGCATAAAACAAAAATAAATAGTGTAATGTAATAATGTAAACCATTTACTGCTTTTACTACAGTTAAAAAAGGAGAAAATAGTTATAGAATTAAGAGATAAATGCTGAACTTCATATGCTCACATTTTTAAGTCTGTTGCCTGAGTGTTGATTCAATGAAAAGTTATTGCAATAGAAGTGAAAGGACTAGAATAACTTTATAATATAAAAAACATAAAATTGTCTTTGAGTTTAACATGAAATTAGATGGAGCATATATCGGGCTTCCTAAGTATCCCTTCACAAAAAGTCTCTATTATACTTACCTAGCGTGAGAAGTTTGCAGGGACCGGGGCGCCTCCGCTCTGACTGGGGTGGCCGCATTTATTCAAGAAGGGACTACTTTGTAGGGTGTGCTACGGCCGGTGGTGCCACTTAAAAACAGCGCTCAGTAATCGAGGCAAAGTAGCCGATTGGCTAGCTAAGTTTGAAGAGTGTAAATATATTTAGATTGAATATTCTTCACAAGTTTAACCACGGCCCGTTTTTCTTTAAGATATTGCATTTATTCGTGATTTAAACAGACCTATGCTTGGCAAGCGAAACCAATAAGTATTATTTATTTACCAAGTTATTTCCATTTCTGCTCACCTTGTATTCAAACTGAGCTACCTTTTTAAAAGTAAACTAGACTTTTTAATTTAATAATTTAAAGACGAGTTTTTAAGATCGAAATTGAAGTAACAGGTCACAACATGTGGTCTTATGTTGTTTGTCAGTATTTTCAACACAATTACGTTTTTCCTTAGGTTTACTTCATCTAATACGTCACAAATCCATACTTTGTGTCTTCACATAGTAACAAACATAAAATGCATGTAATATGTATGCTCCCCTGGCATATCTGAAGTTTTCTTTGCAAAATTGTATTTTGTATTGTACTTACGTTTTGTACAATAAAGTTAAAAATTAAAAAAACATAGTAATAAACATCCTAGTCATAAGAGGAGTTGGAGTAAGGGGAAAATACAACATTAATACTATTTAGTGTTGTTTTAAGTGGTAAAACTATTTTTAAAATCACCGGTTTCTTCTTTTCAGTGACATTTAATATCTGAAGTTTTGAACTGAAGTGTTAATGCAAAGAATGGCCTGAGGTTGAGTTTAGTTCTCAATTTTTCATCTGCAGCGCCCTCCTGTGGTGAACTGGAAGAACTATAGCGTGCAGTCTGTAGTAAACTCTGGAGTTTACATCTCTCTTTTTTATTGAGAATTTGTAGAATACAATACAAAAATGCACTATTTATAAGAATAAGAATAGGAGTTAACATCATGGGCTGAACTCCTGAATTAACTTTACGCTCTGCAACTTATCGCCCATTTTAGTAAGACCTGTAGATTGGGTTAAAAAACCATTTAAAAGAGACAATAGAATTAAACCCTCTAGAACGAGGCAGGTTGCAGGTTGATTGATGGATAATGGTGATCAAGTTTGAGGTATTGACTAAACTGAGACAGAACTGCCATTACATTTTTACTATCCTCCATTGTGTTTACATTGACAGCTGTGAGCCAGGATTGGTAATATCGTGGCTCTCCTCAGAGATGAGTGGGTGTTTTTGCTAAGTGGATTACGTTTACACATGCTCTGTTTGAGAGGAGCCCTGCACAGATGCATTTAGATCAAGAAGTATCTAATCTGAGCTGACTGAAGAGCAGCAGGCGTCTGCTAACAAGGCTAACTGATGATTAAGGTCAGTCTGTGACTGCACAGACAAGGGGACTAATAGACAACAAACATCGCCATCCTTCAGATCTGCTGTCAAGGATTTCTTTTAACAGTGTCTTGCTTTGAATTCTCAGGAGTTCGCTTTTTGGTGACGATCATCGCAAGGTTTGACCTCTGGGTCAAAACTGGGATCATGAATAGAGAATATGCAATCAAGCTGTGGAGCACGGCGGCCTCTGGTCTCATCTTCACCTCTCTCTGGACCAGACTTAGCTGACGCCCCCTCGTAAAAACATGCTGTGAGTCACATGACCCATAAGTCAGACTGAAGGTGTGGAAACTTCGCTGTTCAAATCAGAAAGGGAGAAAACAAAGGCAGACACCAGAACGGCTAAACAGGAATACCTTTTGGGTTCTGTTTTTTCTTAAAGAATTTTGACTTCAAATTTAGCTAAAATATGTGGAAATAGTTTTTTTCTCCCCCACATTGGTAAGTTATTTCTTTTTTTATTCTCAGAAATAATCCAATTTAAATTCTAATGTTGAAATTCAAACATTTTACTGGTTTGTTTCATTGAATGACATCCCTGGATGTACAGTAAGGAACAGTGGCAAATAAAACAAATTTTACAAATCTGGAGAAATGGGGATGTACCTCTGTTTATGCAAATTGTGGAGGCAGCATCTCATAAAGTGGCATCTATTTCTTTTGCAAGAGTCAACCAGAGCAAACACTGGTTATTCCTGAAGAGGAGACAAACATTTGAACGTATGGTGAGTTACCAATTCCAATCTATATGGTTTAAAATCAAAGCTTGAATATATACATCAGGTTTATTTAAGAATGCAAGTTTTTTTTTCTGCTCAGTAAATTTTATTTTTGAAAACAAAATAAAAAAGGAGGCTATTTTTGGAAAAAAAAAAAATTCTGATATTTTAGTTTTTCCTTTTGCCTCCACAGGATGCTAATTGTGAGCAGTGGACAGATGGCTACACCGATGAAGGAAGTAATGATGACAGCGACTCAGATGAACTTCTGTGTGGAATTCAAGTAAATTACATTTCTTATTATTTAAATGTTTCTAAATGGTTTTCATTGAATTATTATTTGAGATTTTCTGAACAAACCATTTTAAAAAATATTGGACTTGGCAACTAGAAAAGATTGCAAAATGTAAATAAAATTATAAATATTGTCCTTTAATCATCCAGAATCACTTTTACACTATTTTGCCTTTTTTTATTCAGATTTATTTGTGCTAAAAATAAAATTCTAAAGTTCAAGAAATGATTAGGGTTTGCAAAATATATGTCACATTTTTCCATAACAGAAAATGTTTTGCAGCAATTCATTAATATCCAGGATTTCAGAATATCAGGATATCAGAAAGCATTAGTCATTTATGTAATAAGCAAGTTTCAAATACTTTCCTTTCCAGCCTTTTCTACAGCTTCCCCCCCACAACTTTAGAGCTGAGCTGCTATATAGACGTTAAGTGTATTAGTGTTTTTCCTTTCTCAGCAGCAGAGCTGTGCCACTGACCTGAATCGACACCCCCAGCTGGACAAAGACCTCAGAGACATCATCACTCTGTACTCAGACGCTGCAGTTGCTGTCAGGTAAACTTTTGATTATATTTTTTTATAATTAGTTCTCTGTAAATGAGGGGATGCATGTGCTGATCCTCTGTGTCATTCTTCCTTTGCATGCCTCTTTCTTTTAGGGAATATGAGTTGATTGATGGCGTGGACGTTGACTTGAAAATTAAAACCAGCTGTTTGACTGTAAGTTAAGTTCCTCCCAAATACCTGAAGTAGAGGGAATGTACTGTATTGTCTATTTTTCTGTCTTTTATAAAGAATGTGCACAGATCAGAAAATATCTAAAAATCCTTTTGTTCTTCCAGTGTTTTATTTTTGTCTTCTAGTCATTTTTTTTTTATTTAGAAAAGAAAATTGTTAAAAAAATATTCAACGTTATTTATAAATATCATAGGTGATTTATAAAAATCTGGGTCTAATGAGTTCTGTATGAACTGCTGAAAACTTTTAAGAGTTTCCTAAAAACGGTTTACTGCAGGGGGCGGCTGTATTATCTGTTGCTGAATTAAGGCTGGTAAATTAGGCTTTTTTTACATTCACATTGGGCTGAAAATAAAATAGCTAATATTAACAACTATTGTTGCCATTATGATCGAAAACATGGATATTTTACATCCATGTAAACTGTGGTAGAAACTGCTCGACTAAACAAATGATGGGTATTAAACTGAGATTTTAAAACTGCTGGACAAAAAATCAACAAAATAAATAAACATTCAGAAAATAAATTTAGATGTTTAAAAAAACAAGTCCGAAGAGAAAGTTATAGATTGTAATATGTTGTACGTTGTGATATTTTAAAGTCATATCCCTGTACCTGGTGCTCATGTTGGATGTGATCTTCAACCTGAGGTCAGATGTTCTTGCCATATTCCGCTCTGGCTTGATACCAATCTTGGAACATGAGCATGATAGTGTTTCCTCTGTGGTGCATTGTTCTGGCTCCACCCTTACTGTAGCAGTTGTGTTGCATCTCTTTATTCTCTTGTTGGGAGAGCATCTTGCAGATTTTTGGACACAAAACTTCCAGTTGTCTCTGTGTTGCTCTGGGTCAGGGATCTACAACCTTTAACACTACAAGAGGCACAAAGTTCCACTTTCTTGTTTAGAAAAATGCACTTTACAAAGTTTCTGTGACAATTAAGACGTTCATTTATAAAATGTAGCTTTTAAATATTTACAATAATTAAAGTATAACTGTTATTTTTCTATTTGTGATTATTTTGATTTATTTTAATTTTGACAAGTTCCTTTCAAAATAAAATACACCCTGTCTCAAATAAGACCCTCCTGCTGCAGCAAATGTACTTTTTATTTAAAATGCAAGAAAGTCAAATCAAAAATGGTAATTTCTACCATTATGATTTTGCTGCCTCACAATCCCTTACACACACACTAGTGTATGGTGACACGCTGGTTGAAAAACACTGCTCTAAGTTGACCTCTCTTAAGTCTCATTTTGCTCAAATCTAAAAATGGGCCCTGACTGGGATTTGAACGTGGATCATCCAGGTGAATGAGGCAGGACTTTCTACATAAAATCTCATCTTCACCTTGTTCAGCAACAACACACCTGAAAATTATATCAATGGTTTATGAGACTGAAAGCTTTACCTTTCTCACCGACGTTAAGGGGCATATTTCAATGACTATAAACTCTATATTTTTAAATATAAGGACTCTTTTTGTTTTTGCAGGAGGAAGTGGCCACTGCTTGGGCAATCAGTCCATCAGAACCAGTTGTGGCCCGACTGCATTTCTCTTTGTCTCAGTACCTCGATGGACCTGGTGAGCACTGGAAACTTTTCTAGAAGCAGCACTTTCCACTAGGACAGGGTTTAGGATTTAATTCATTAAATCACAATTGAAAAGGTGTTCACAGATAACACCATAAAAATATATCTAAAGGGATTTCGTTTTCTTTTAAAACAATTTATTGTATTTTCTGGTGAGAACTAAAAACTTGCATTATTTTTTTAATGTTAGAAGTCACAATTTTGTTACGAAAATGTATCTTTTAGTCAATATAAACCTGTAGTTTTGTGGAAACAGTTTAGAAAACCTTTTAAAATAGATTTGAGAAAAAACATTTGACCAATGAATCTATTGTTGATAAAATCATCTTGAGAAATGAAAATTAAATTAATTGGGTCCAATAATACCTACTGTCTATTAACCAAAAGTAAAATTTAGTTTAATAATAAAAATATGACCCCTCAGGAACCATGTATTTGATAAATGGCATCTCTCATCACAGCACCTTCAGTGGAAGTCTTCCAGCCATCAAACGCAGACCATTTCAGTGTTGGACGACAGCTGCAGAAGTGAGTGTCACACATTTTTTCTAACATGCACATCTTTGCCCTACACTTCGAGATTGCACTGAAACACACCTGGCATTTCTGTTTCTTAGCATTCTCACGATCTTCATAAATCAGGAGTGGAAACACCTGAGAAATGACAACATAGTAGCCTGGCAGAAATGCAGACACAGCTGGTTCAGACCGAGTGGGACCATGAAGAGGTTCCGTGCCAGACTCAGCATATGGCTGCCACTTTCAAAGTATGAGGAAGTATGTGGAAGCTGCTGCATTTCATGTGACTCTGCCGGTGCCCTATTTTCAATTATTTCTCATCTGCAAACAGGTCAAATAAGACTGAGGATCCGACTCTAAAAGGAAGGATGAATTTAACATCAATGAAACGGCACCGTCTCATGAGCCACTCAACCTCATACACCATCAAGAATCCAACAGGAGAGGTGTTCACATACACTCCCAGTGGAAAGGTGAGACCACCCCACTTCCACATTTCTCAAGTATTTGCACTTCTGTAAAAGCAACACAATTACACCCAGGAAAAGGAGTCTTTATTTGCTTGATTTCCTTGTTACACTGATATGTTTGTTTGTTTTTTTAGCCTTTTTTATTTTTTTCAAAAGCAGGTGTGGCACTGAATTCTGCTGGGCCAACTAACAACAAATAAACCTGGATCAGAACAGAATTCATTGGTCAATAGAGGAGATGTTTGTAGCACACTCTAGACCTCATAATGAAAAATCTGTGCAGAAAGTTAATAACCAGACAAATACAGGGATGCTTCATCTTCTGATCTATTTTTAAATTGTTCCCAGGGCTCTTTCAATTATGATTATGCCATTTTTAGCTAAAGTTAAAAAAACAAATTTTTTATTCCTCTACTCATGATCACAATAATTTGAACAAAGAAATACTAAGAAATATAATTTGAAGCTTAATTTTCTTTATATTTGTCCTCCGTCATGAGAAAAATTCTACAAAAAAGGATTTTAATTGGAGTCCATCTTTAAGTAAAAGTGGAATTGGTCACATAAAAGGTTTTGATTTTGAGACTGTGTGGAGGGAAATGTAGTCTAAATGATTTGAATACATTTCAAACAAAAAAGCTACTTTTTTTGTGACCATATTGATCAAATCTAAGCAAAGGTAAGCAATAGGAAGAAAAAAATGTAGAAAAAGAGATTGTCTTGAGTATTAACAATTTTAGCTTTTTACTCTTGTTTTCTTTGTGTCATTTCTCTGCAAGTGTTTTATGTTTGTAAAGAGATTGTAACGCTCTGTCAAGGCTCATTTTATAAGAGAAAAGTTTTTTGTTTTTTTTTTCTAAATAAACTCAGTATACCTCTTCTTCAGAGGGTGATGGTCTCAGCTGTGAAATCATCTGCACACCTGAGCACCAAACAGCTGGTGGAGCTGCTCTTCACCTCTCAGGCCATTGGTCACAGCAAGAGCACTCCACCTCTACAGCATGGCTTTTTGGCACAGGTAAGCTATATTTCCTTATTTCCTTGAGATAAATGTCCAGCTGCTGTAATCCACAATGGTCATTCTGTTTGTGGGAAGTCATTTAGATCCAACTGAGACGGGAAGAACCTGTCTTAGGTGAACCAGTTAAGCCTGTTTTCTTATTGACTATTTTCCAGAACATTTCTATTTTCTGATGATATATGTTTGCTGGTCCTGCTTTGATTTAGTTTTCAAAAAAAAAAAAGTCATCAACTTAGTTTTTTATTTATTATTTTAAAATTAATGAGATCCTTTCTTTCACAACAAAGCATTCCTAAAACATATATGGACTTCAGCTCTAGTTATTCCAAATAAAAAAACATTCTTTATTACAATTTTTTGAAGGATATTTATTTGTCCATTTTTGTGGGATTAAAAAAAATGAATTGATTAGATTGAAGAGTTTTTTGATGACTAATTATTTTGGATCAAATGAGATAAACTAAGACTAAATGAGAAGAGATTAGATTGGATGACAGGAGAAGGAAGGAAAAGAGATGTGATGGGGCAAAATGGGTTGGGATTTGATCATTTGAAATTTAATTACATAAAATTATATAAAATTGGAGGACATAGGAGGATATTAGATTAAATGAGATGTGATTGAATGAGATGAAGCAAAATGGAATAGGATTATTAGAAATGAGATGAAATTAGAATTAGGATAAGAGGTAAATTTACAAAATGAGATTAGTTTAAATAAAATGACCATGGATTGGAAGAAATACGGAGAGTAGGAGAAATTGAGATAACAGAAGACAAAATTAGATTTAATCATATTAGATGAGATGAGATCAGCACCTTTTAAAATGCCTACCTGACAGACAGAAACAAGTGGGCAAAGTTTTAAGAAATTACAAAAATAAAAACTAGGCATACAAAAACAACATAATAAAAACAAAATCTGCACTTCTGAGCAAAATGGAAATAATTGATGAAAACATAAAGCTAAACAGCAGATGTTGTCTTTTGCACAGATTATGAGATATGCTGAGCAGAGAATCCCCACTCTGAATGAGTACTGTGTCATTTGTGATGAGCGGCATGTCTTTCAGAACGGCCCCATGCTAAAGGTGGGAACTTTCACGCTGTCTCCTTTCCTGCTAATTTACCTGGCAGAAGAAAATCAAACCCATCCAGTTGTCCTGACTATCTTTTGAACTATTCTGCTTGCGTTTGCAGCCAGCTGTTTGCAGCAGGGAACTGTGTGTGTTTTCCTTCTACATGCTCGGCGTCATGTCCGGAGCAACAGATGACGTTGCAACCGGTGCAGAGGTCAGAAACTCTTTCATGCATTGTGTTTTAGATGACAGAGTACATGAAGGTCAGGCCTTCAGGAATCCCTGCTCTTACAGGTGATTGATCTTTTAGTAGCCATGTGCAGAGCGGCCCTTCAGTCATCCCGCAAGAGCATCATCTTTCAACCGTACCCCTCTGTTGTTGACCCAAACAACCCCAAAACTCTGGCCTTCAGTCCAAAGGTATCAGCAGGAGGATGTCCTTCTCCTCATTTAAAGACATCCCATCTTGTCACTGAGGAGAATGTTTATATCTTACAGAGAAAAAGTTATGACAGACTGCAAAGAGCTTTAGATGGTATCCTGTTAATCAGGACTATGGCACAGGTGACTGCTTTTTTCATAACTTTGGTTACATTTAGGCCAGTTTTTCCTGTGCTCTAATTAAACCAGATGATGCAATCGTTATCCATCTCCTTTAGGGTTCATATTCGGAAACAAAGAAGCAAATGGACAAGATAGACCCTCTGGCTCATCCTTTGCTACAATGGTGGGAGGAGGATTTTTTATTTCTTGTGTTGAATGTCGTCATTATCTGAGTATTTGGATCAATGCTTATAATTCTTCTTAAATATTGCATGACAGGATTTTAGCCAGCAACAGGTCACACATTGTAAAGCTTCCACTGAACAAGGTATGTTTGAGCAGTCAGAAAATGGAATTTGGATTTTATAATCATTTTATAGCTTGTTAAGAAATATTGTATAAATCTATATAGCAAATAAAAGGCACAAAGTCATAGCTTTTTGGCAAAAGATAACTTATGACAGTAGTGTCCAATCTCAGTCCTTGAAGACTTGTGACCTGCCTGTTTTTTTTGTAAAGATTTTTACCCAGCGACTGAGTCAAAAGTATTTCATAAATATAAAGCAGAAAGGGCAGGGACAGTTGTTCACCTCCCCGCACATTCCTTCAGGGGTCACCTCAGCCAATTAGCTTTCATTTGCAGAAGGGGTTTGGCAGAGATTTTAACCCCCTTATTCCCTTCCTAACACAACCTTGTATTTTATCCGAGCTCGGGACCGGCACAGGGAGAGCTAGACTTGGGCCCCCTTGTGCCTCCTGAGTTATGCAGTAGCATGAAGGGTCTTGCCCAAGGACCCTCACTGGATGAGGCTCATCGCACCGCTTGGGAATCAAACCCTGGTTTCGTATGCGCCAATCCAACACACTGAGCCATCCAGCCGCTACTGAGCCAAAAATATTTCATTAATAAAAAACTAAAAGGGCAGGGGGAAGAGAGATGATAGGACATCCAAGTGACAGCTCTGGAAGACTGGGATTGGGCACTTCTGACATGTGAATTCTGAAGTGTTTGAATCCCCTGGTAGATCTAAAAACACAGATTCTAAATGTTTTTGTCGAGTAATCAGACTGGACAACCATAGACTCCCTAACGCACTGCTCAGAATCTGTCTTTTCTCAACAGCAACTGAAATTCATGCACACCCCCCATCAATTTCTGCTGATCAGCAGCCCTCCATCCAAAGAGGCTCGCTTTCAAACTGCCAGGAAACTTTACGGAAGCACTTTTGCTTTTCAGTAAATAAAAGCACAGTTTATTTTAATAAAGCATATCCTTGTTTGTACATGATGTCAATTTTGAAACAGTTGTTTTATTTAATTTTTGTTTCAGTGGGTCCCACATTGAAAATTGGCACTCCATTTTGAGAAAGGGATTGGTTAACGCTTCTTATACAAAATTTCAGGTAAATATCAAAGAAAGAAATCCTTTTTTTACATACAGAAAAGTCTTAAAAGCATCACTGAAACTGGTGTTCTTCTTCTTTTAAGCTTCATGGAGCTGCATATGGGAGAGGCATCTATTTGAGTCCAATTTCAAGCATTTCCTTTGGATATTCTGGTGAAAATAGAATTTTCTCTGAAATTCTAAATCCGTCTGGATTTCACAATTCCAAATCTTCATTACTTTTTGACCCACGTTTCCTAACATATCCCCTTTCTCTGTGTAGACATGGGTAAAGGTCAACACCAAATGCAAACTAAAACAGAACTTTTAAAGAAATACAATGGAATCAACAAATTTAAGCAGGTGGGATCATCAATCTCTTGAGGAGCTGCTTTTCAATGTAAGATATGCAAGATCTCTTCTATGTTTCTGGAATCTCATCCATTTTTTAGGAGCAGCTGGGACAAACCAGGTTTCTGCAAAGCCCTAACCTAAACTGTGTTGCACTGTGTGAAGGTGATTTTCTGCCAGTGAAGAGTCATAGAATTTAAAGGAAAAAAATGTAAGGCTCAAAAGCAGTTTTTGTCTCCACAGTAATAACTTCAAAAGATCTTCAGAAGCACGGAAACATCTGGGTTTGTCCGGTGTCCGACCACGTCTGCACACGCTTCCTCTTTGTGTAGGTAAAACTATGGCTGCATCCTCCTGTCCGTCTCTGAGATTCATTTGCAAGGATTTGCTAGATTTAATTCAATGTTTTCATCTGGAACAGGTATGAAAATGGCCAGGTGGGGGACATGCACATCAACACCCAAGAAGCACAAATCCAGAAAGAAATTTTACAAGTATTTGATTCAAAGCCACGCTGACAAAACCAAACACTCACTTACGAATGTATCTGCTCTAACTTTTTTTTAACCTAAATATAAAACTTCAAATGAAGAAAATGTATCCATGAAATTTCTTAGCTATTCAAGTTACGTTTATGTCAGGATTCTGTCTTCATGGCTTTTGATCTAAAATTATTTAATTTACTTTTCTTTCAAGCAAAACATTTTCTTAGTTAATATTTAAAGTCTAATTGCCCTAAAGAACAGAATTCTGCAAAAACAAAAAACTACTTTGTAAATGTTTGACTTTTTTGAATAACATTTTTTTATATTTGTCAATTGTCTTCAAATTTCTTCTTTTTACTTTTCTTTCAGTGTAAATTTAATTTAACTCTAAAAAAGATCTCAATGTGTTATCCATAACAAAAAAATATACATAACCGACTTATTGCTAATGTAATAGCTGTGTTTCTCCACAACGTGGCGATCTATCAAATTAGGATTTCTTGCAGAGCAACAGTTCTAGTGCTGAAGTTGTTCTTCTTTTGTGTGGGCTTGCATTGTGTGTGTGTTGACCTAACACACTTACCTCTTATGGAGACTTTAAACGTGTCACTGAAGTCACACACAAAGACACATGCATAATCTTAAGCTAACAAACTATCCTGAGAAGCAAACAACATCCAACATATAAAAACATAAATTTATGTTAAGGTACATTTAGAAAGTGCGAAAGCTTTTTTTCCCCCTGAACAATACAACCAAGAACCCTACATTTGTGCTTTTACTGCTTGAGCCTTAATCACATGTGGTGCATGCCATCCTTTGATGCAGAAACACATCATTATAACAGTAAACTGATTCCATATGAGCCCTGCAGCTGCCTCTTTTCTGTCCACCTCCGAAGCATTCCCACTGCGACATAGACTTTTGTAGTATTGTTGGTAAATTTCCTTTTGCGACACAAGGAGTCTCTACATTTACGTAGATTTGGTCAAGTTGACGCATGTCAAAAGTGAATGTCTGCAAACACCTTCGTCGAAGAGAACAAAAGGTCATGGAGCAATCTGGGTCACCCCAGAAATTAAAGGGGAGAAAACTGGAGCTGCCATTTTAGCCTAAAGGCAGACCATCTTTTGCACCATATGGCCCTCTGCTCTGATAATAGAGTTGAGGAAAGATCATTTCAAAACTATTCATTATAAAGTAATATCTGTGCATCTTTATTTTAGGTTTGGCCGTAATTTGCTTTGCAAAACCGCAAATGAAGAAAGTTCAAATGCAGAACTCAGGAAAGGTTTTTTTTAAAGAACCAAAATGATTGTGTGTGCCTTTAAGAGAATTGTGCCACTGAGCCTCATATTAGTCTGTTGGCATCAGCTGTCCTCAGTCCTGACTACTGGAACAAGGACATTGTTTTGTTTTCCACCAGTGGAGAAATTCACTTCTTTCTCATTATATTGACCATCATCTCAGAGCACAGAAAAGAAAATGGAAATACAGCCTGGACAAAAACGGAAAGGCAATCAGGATAAGGGGCAAGTTTTTATTTTTAAAATGAGTTTTCCCTTTTTTTTGTTAAAAAAACAATATTCTTATGTTGTAGCGATGTTACAAAGAATTGCATGAAGTGCAGAGCATAATGGAAGATCTGTTTGTTTCTTTTCCGACAACATCTCTCCAACCGAGCAGTAGCAATCTCGGGAAAGTCCTTCTCACAGAGAACAACAATTCCCATCCCATCCCGGGTCTTGCACCCAACACGCTACATATGCGTGTCAAAGAGGGAAGCAAGATCCACAGTTTAGTGCGTATTGCAACAGGTCGCATCAACAACGGGATAAGACAGGTGGTGTTCACTGGCTCAGGCAGAGGAATCACAAAAACAATCACCTGCGTGGAAATCCTGAAACGCAACATGGTGGGGCTGCATCAGCTGTGCAAAGTTTACTACAAGCGAACGAACCAAAACTGGGAGAATCCACAATGGGAAGCATCATCTCCAGTGGTGGAGAAAAGTGTTCCTGCTATCTGCATCCTGCTCTCTATAGATCCTTTGGATCCACAGGAGCCCGGCTATCAACCCCCACAAGCCCCGGGTGTTCCCCCACAGAGTCCCGATGGTCTGCTCAGCATGCTTGCCAGTCCTTCTCCAAAGCACACAGCCAAGAGACTCTGTTTGGATGGCCAGATTGAAAGTAATCTCTAAACTTCCAAAAAAAATCTAACCTTCAACATATTAGGATCTATTTTTTGTATTTTTTCACTGGCAGACATGTTTTCTTCCTTTTTTTAAATAATTGTAACTGCCTTGCTTTGTTCAAAGATTACAGATTTTTTCCTCTGTTTCAAAAGTTCTCAGCAGTTTCAATGGGTTTAGGGATGACTGGCAAATAGATTTGGCTGATTTGAGGTGGTGGGTGATGTGCAACCATGTCAGCATGAGTTTTGGCATAAACTAAATTTTAATTATTTTTCAAAACGCAATGTTGACTATAGGTTGACTAACCTATTGGCACAAACTGGTGTAGAGTCACATATTGATCTGCTACAGTTTGCACTCAAAAAAAACAGCAAAAGTTTTAAAATCACAAAAATACCAATGTATCTTTCTCATTGCTGTCATAAAAAGTATTTTCACCATCTTGTTATACATTTTTATTTGACCTTTTATTTTCTAAATTGTGGCACTTTTACTCTGAGGTTTGTGTGTCTCTCTGTTTATTTCTCTTCTTCATCTATTCATCCCCAAAACAAACATAACCTCTTGAAGGTCTGACTGAATTAAAAAGTTACACAAATACAAATAAATGCCTCCTTAAAGACACAAAACAGTGGACAAAGCACTTACAGGGCTTTTTTTAATCATCAGTTGTGAGATATATTACTGTTGAGACTTTAAACGTCCTTCAAATAAACCTAAACAAAAATAATTTTAAGCGATGAACAGAAAGCTTCATTACAGAGGAAGAAATGGACAAAAAGAAGAGTGATGAGAGATTATAACAAGCATACAACTAAAAATCTGGTTTAACATTTTTTGTTCTTTACATTCTTTGTTTCATGTTTGAAATCACAGTTTTCCTCAGTCCAAGAATCAGAGCTACGGTTTGGAGCCGTTTTTCATTCAGTCACCAAGAAGTGGGTTTTCCCTGACAGATTTGATGTAATTTATCCTTTTATGAAAATTTCGTCTATACAATTGAATAACCATGAAGAGGATTGGTAATTTAACATAAACAAACTAATGCCTGTACAGGTGTGTTTCCATCTTAGATTAAAAATGAAGGTCAGCATAGTGATGTAACACTGCCAATTGCCAGTGAGAGAACCCTGGTTCAAATCCCTGCTGGATCCTATCTGTGTGAAGTTTATATGTTCTCACCTGCATGTGTGGGTTTCCTCCAATTTTCTTTCATTTAAAAAAAAAGTTTCTGACATTGATTAACATGTCTTGCACCTCTTGGCCACCATAGGGGATAATTCATATTTCTTAAGGTCTAGACTCTAGACCTCAAGAAATATGAATTAACAGACTAGAGGAAGTTGGTTCCATAACTGGGGTGTTGAGGGGCTTAAAGCTCTCCCTTCAATGGAAGAGAGGAATAGAGATGAGGAAGGTTTGAGGATGCAGTATGATGATGTGGATGAGGTCAAAGAAGAATGGCAGAGCAGAAAGTAAATGTTCATATTTTATTCTTACTTTTTTCAAGAGAAGGGACACCAGTAAATGTCTGAGAGATTAGAATTTATTTCAAAGTGGATAGAAATCTACAGATGCAGAATAGTTGCTGTATAGTTCATGTAAATATTTTATTTGGAGTCAATATTTAGAGACAAATAAATCCTGGATTGTCAAGAATAGTTTAACAGCTTTTGCTTACGTATTTGCATTAACAAAAACTGTTAACTATTATCATGTCCACATTACGTTTTACTGACATAAAAAAGTAAATTTTGTGCCATTAATTTTTGGTTGGAATGTGTGCAAGGTTTTTGTTTTCTATTCAATTCTATTCTATTTTATTCTATTCTATTCTATTGACCAATGATGGTCAGGAATCCACATAATCCAATCTACGCATGCGCAGCAGGATGTCACGTCCGCACTAGATTCAGAAAAAACGTGAGCTCCTTCCTCGCTCACCGGGTCTTGCAACTGTCTTTGCCGCATCATGTTTCGAGCCGCCGTCCGACTCTCTGTCTCCGGTGTCCGGAGTTTAACCCGCACACAGCCAAGATGCCAAGGTATTTACGTGTTTTCACGCCTTATAACTATTTTAAAAGTCGAAACTTGGTACATTTTCAGAGCACAACTTGACCGGAAATAAGATTTCGGTGTGCACATTGAAGTTCCTGTATTGCTAAGCTAACTAGCTTGCTAATTTAAGGTTATCCATTCATCTACGTTTGTCAATAAGAGCTGAAATAATTAAAGGTGTCAGCAGGTAAATGAATGAAAGCGATAACCATTAGTTTATTATGACCATTAATCGGGTGAGCCGAAGAGTTAATTCTCTAAAAATGAACCAGGCGTTCGCTGAATGATTGTTCTTGTGTCCTTGCTATGACCCAGTTGGGTCTTGGGCCCTAGCTAGCATGCTAACAATGCTAGCTTCGGTCATTGATCCACTCTCTGGGTCAATAACTATAGTAGTGTGAAATAGCTTAATTATCTTATTGGAACACACTGTTATGCCAAACTTTAATAAGAAACGTGTCTGGGATTCCATCCGCTTTATATCTATTGTTTTCAGTTGTAAAAGCCGATTAAATAGGACACTAAAGGACAGAGGGGTACTGTGGGGTTAAGTATAATAATGCATTAGTCTCCAATGTTAAAGTGTAAAAAGAAGAAGTTGGGAATGATACCCCGTAATTTATCTTTTGAGCCTTTCAGGGCAGATGTTTTATGCCAAAAAGTCTAGATTTATGGTTTTATTTACTAGCCAACACACCACACGTCTCATCAGACAGAGACCATCAGAAAAGTCTTTTCTTTTTCTGTTTTTGTGCAGCTGTTTTGGCCTCTAGGTGCTACTCACATGGAAGACAGGAGACAGATGAGGAGTTTGATGCTCGCTGGGTCACTTATTTCAACAAGCCAGATATTGATGCATGGGAGCTTAGAAAAGGTGAGTTTGTGCCGAGTGAGCGCTGGATTATGCACAGGTGTCGACATTGCACTCTGCACGTACGCTTTGCATGCTTCTTCCTGAAAAGTCTCCTGAGCCACATCTTTTTTTATTTTTATTTATTGTAATCTTAGGGGCATATAATTAACGGTTTCATGGCTAGAATGTTTTTACCACTTTTGTAAAGTAAGTCAGTTTTATATTTTGTGTTTTATTTTTCTAATCCAACAATTAACAGTCCAGACGATTTGTAGAATAGTTGCACTTTGTAAATATGAAAATAACCTCCTTGTTGGTTCTAAATTTGAGGTCGCTTGTCTTTTTTATTTTTAAATATTTCAGAGAGGGAGAAAACAAACGCGTTTTTAGGTTGCAAAGTTTGGCCCTTGAAAGTACCTTTCTGGTACTGGTGGTAGTAACTCTGAGTGAGGAACATTTGGGGGCGGAGCTTATGGTGCAGAACATTCATGATGACTGACTATTCCCAGAACTGTTTCCACCAATGCAGCACAGCCATCTCAAGTTTAATGTCCTTCAAAACCTGCTATGCCTTCTTTTTTTTTTTTAAAGAAATAAAAGGGATGAATAAATGCACAGTCAAAAGAAACTGAGCTGCAGTGTTTTGACTAAGATCCAGAAGGAATAGTTGATAGGAGGCAACAGTTTTTGTTAGAAACAGTTTGGTTCAAATCAGTTTTCCAGTGATCGTAAAACTCTACCATGAACAGATCGTTTGCTCCCAGAACAATAATAAAATGAATCAAAGCAGAGACTTTTCTCACAGGCCTTACACAAATCCATCAGAACCATTTTTTTTGGTAAAGCTTTGGAGTCTTAGCTTGCAGACGTTCATCCTCAACCTTCTCCCAAAAGCTTGAGCAGAGTCGTAAAGTGAAAGACTCGTATCTGTAATCTTTGTTTTAAAACCCAGTGTTATTATGTTCTTTGTGTTAAAAACCACATCTGGAAAAGTTGGCTCTCTGCAAAAACCATAATGTCATAATGACTTTTATTAAAGCATGTTCAGGTACCCCCCCCCTTACACACAAAGCCTGCACAACCAGCATGATTCAGCAACAATCATCTCTAGCTCACTGAATCTTCAATTAAACTCAAATAAAAAACTAGGATTACAACATTTTAGCTGCAAGGATTTACTTTTAATTTATTTTTTCCCCAGGATAAAACTCCCTTTTAACCTCTGTGCCATACATCTGAATCCCATTTTATAATGAACAAAAGCAAACCTTTTTTTTCCAGTAGGTTGGAGGTGAACATTATTTAATGAAGGTTTATTCAATAGTGTTGAAGGAGGGTCTAAGGGCAGCGATGTCCAGCGTCTGTCTAGTTTAGTTTAGCAATCGGCTATTGTTCATATTTTATTACAGTTTCTGAAGAATAATTGGTGTAAAGCTCATTGAGCCCACTGTGTTGTGATATTGGGCCATATAAATATAATTGAATGGAACTATTGTTTTCCTGACATTGTGTGCGGTTAACCAGAACTCAGTTTTTTGTTTTATTTATAGATTCTTGTTTAGCACAGCAGTATTTTTTATTTTTTTTTTGCCAGTTGATTCCAAGAAAAAAAAGCATTTCTAATAATTTAAGATTTCATGAAGATGTTGCAGCTTCTGTGCAAGAAAGCGCTCTGTATGTTGATGGTTCCTAATTAAAGCTTAAGCCAGGCATAAATGTCCAAACTTTATGCCTTCCGGCTGCTATAAAATACATAATTGAGTTGAAAAAAGGTAGTCAAGGTAAAAAAAAAAAAAAAGCATCTCAGATCAGTTTTTAGTCTGTTTTTAAACAAAAACTAAGTGAAAAAGTAGAAATATCAGCAAAAAGCTCGACAGCAGGCAAAACATTTGTTTACAATGCTAACAATTCATACAGAATGGTTTACTGAAATTTTTGGTCCATGCATGATAATTATGTAATAGTAATTTTCAATGTTTCCTTTTTGGATCCATTTGCTGCTCATGATGTTTGTTTTGAAAGAGTTTAAAGGAACTGTCAGTCATTTTTCTGTAACAGCTGTGTTTCAACTTGCATTTTTAGGTAGTAAGTAGTTGATCTAATCCAGACTGCTTAATTACTCTTTGTAAATCTGACTAAAAAGAAAAACAACCCTCTCTAAACAGAAAAATGTGGTTTATTATAATTTATAAAAACTCAAGTGGAATCATTTCTTCATTTGGAGCATGATTAATTTAACAAGACAATGTTTTAAGCTACAATTTAATATATATTTTTTGTTTAAATAACAATTTCTGCCCAAATAAAAAGGTTAACCTGTGTTTCAGGGATGAACACTTTAATCGGATACGACCTTGTTCCTGAGCCAAAGATTCTGGAGGCGGCGCTGAGAGCCTGTCGCAGGTTAAATGATTTGGCCAGCGCAATCCGAATTTTGGAAGCTGTGAAGGTAAGAATTGGACCCCTCGGCAAACTCTGCCTCCTATCAGGTATGTGTTCGAAAAATGTCATCATGCTTTTGTTCCTCAGGATAAAGCCGGCCCTCATAAGGACATCTATCCATACGTGATCCAGGAGCTGAAGCCCACATTAGACGAGCTCGGCATTTCTACACCAGAGGAACTTGGCATTGACAAAGTGTAGTAGACTGAGTATGTACTGTGATTTTTATTTGACAAAAAGCCAGGTATTCACTTCTCATATTTGTTAGAAACAAACGTTGTCTTTATTTCTTTCAGGTCCTTCAGCAAAGGGCTTTACCCAGGACACATCTCTTGTATTTACATGTTTGCCTCATCAAAGTGTGGTTTATTATTTGGCCTTTATTAGGTTCTTTTGATCTGTAAAATATGGATGAACATAATAAAGGATATGTACCTTTAAGTGTCAAATGTATATCGAAATGTTTTTCTTATTTTGACAGCTTCAGGACCTTTTTGGAGCAATACTGAAAGATGTTTCCAATGTTGTTCTGTTTTAAAAACAGCTGTCTGGATGTGCAGGACTCCATCTGGCCAGAAGGGGGCAGCATTGTCTCGTGATTGTTACAATCATTAAACTCTGATTTTTTTGTTTCCTTTTGCATTTCAGGGGGTTTACTTGCTGGTAAAATAAACTTGTTCCATTTCAATTTGTTTTGTATTATAAAAATGCTCTATTTTAAATACTGGATTTTAACAAAAATACTAAAATTGAAAGATGTGGCAGATTTACTAACTTCACGTCATGGTTTAATTGCAGTAAAAAGTTGTGTTAAAAGATAATTTAACCGCTGTTACAAAAGTGAATATATTAATTAGTATATTAGACTGAAACTTATTGATAGATTTTTGAATTTCTAAACATTTTGATTACCACAACTTCTCATTTAAGGATATAAGCACCAACATTGTAAGAATTGTTTTGCATTGGTTAAAGGTAAAAGGTGTAACATGACCTTACAAATGCTAAGAAACATTGTCCTATGCAATGTGTCTCGGGTTGTGGAAGCTGCATGTCGAATTTAATGATGGCAGAGTTGGAAAAAAGCAAAACAATTAGTTTTAATTGTTGGAGAAAGAAAACATTTTCGATTTAAAAAAAAAAAAACTGGGCAAGACTCAGGGTTACAAAGTGAAATCGGAACAACTTGCATGATAAATTTAGAGCTGAATCAGCATCAGGTGTTATATTTTCAAAGAAATAGTGAGAAGATAGCACTTTATTTAATTAAATAACAGGAAAACTTGCTCTCCATCTTATTTGCTTGCCCCTTCCTGGTAGGACCACCTCCCAGCTGTCTTTAACAACAGTTTAAAAGCATCTTGAACGGGTCTTAAGTCTGTCATGAATCGGAACACTAAGTCCAGCGTGCCAGGATGTCAACGAAAAAAATAATTCTAAAATTGAATATTTGACAGTCTAAACCTCAAGTTAACTGAAATTCTAGGAGACTTTTAAATGACCGAAAGCATCAATGAATCAGGAAAAAAATTGAAAAATAGAAGGATGAACCATTTCCGAATAAACTAAACCTTTTCACATTTTTGCAGCTGATGGTGGTTTTATACGTGCACCATCTACAGTTCAGTAATATAAACAAAAATACATGATTGTCTAAAATGTCAGTTTTGACTAAAACATTTAAAATAGCAAATATTTTCAAAACAAAATCTAACCAATTGGGATTTTTAAATCCTTCAGTTTTTTTTATTTAAAAGTATGGGGTTACAAATATTCAAAGGTTAGTGGGTTTTTTAGCTGTTTGAATTCTCCAGTTTAAAAAAAAAAGCACCAATGTGCATTTATTCATTAAACATTTTTTTAAACTAGGAAAATAAGATGTTTTTGTTCCCTTGTTTTTATTTCCCAGCTCTTATTTACATCCATCCTATGAAAAATAATGACGTTTAGGAAAAGAGGTGTTTTCAAAGCATCACAACAAACCTTTTTATGTTGTTTTTTTGTGTGTTTCCAGTTTGACGTTTCCTTTCCAAAGCTTGGTTTAATTGTTGGACTGAGACAATTTGCTTGTTTCCTGTAATCAATCAGTCGGTGTCAGCAGCAGCATCTGCCTGGAGCTTTTTATAGGTTGGTGGGAGGAACCATATCTACTAATTCTCAAGCAAGCAGAGAGTTATCTCATCATGGAGTTCCTTTTTTGTGTCCAGAATAGAAACATTGCAGACGGTCATTACACACAGTTTGGTGACCGTGGTTTACGCAAAAATATAAATGTGGATCAGAAATGAAAATGCAGACATTGGGGTTGCGTGGAGATTCTTTGTAAAATGTGAGGAATTATCAAAAAAGAAGACAAGGGGGGGAGAAAAGCGATTTTTACGCACGGGGCGGGCCCTTCATTCTCTTCTAGCTGTGGGTGAGGGGGTCAGCCAGCTAAAGACAATCAAAGATGTTTGAGTTTCCATGCGCAGTGGCCAGGGAGGAAACGCGCACGCAGCTTTAGTTAGTCCCCCCCTCCTCCAGCTCCGACCTCTCCAGCCTCCCACTCTGCGGGGGTTTCTGAAGAAACTTGCGTTTGTTTCTGCCGGAGGAAAGCGGGGAAAAGTAACCGGGACCTGTTGGCGAGGATGAATTACTCCAGGCCGCAGACGGTGAGTGGCGGAGCGCGCCGGTGCTCGTGTTGTAACCGTAACAAAGCGGCTGTGGATGAATGTGGAGCCTGTAGTTTCTGACCAAATCTACATGTTTTCATGAAGTGGTGCAGGCTTCCAGCGGCTTTCTGTTTGGAATCAAGTTACGGGAATAGTACTTCCAAAATATGCTGCTTTAAAGAAAACTGTTGTATTGCTTGTGTCCTAAACACTTATTTATTTAGGCAATAAGCCGGCTTTCTGCCTATAAAAACGTAATTTACATGTTTGATTTAATTATGTTTAACTTTTAATATTTAATTAGGCTTGTGAAATGTTTGTAAGTTTTGGTGATTTTGGAACTTTTCTCCATAGTCGAGCTTATCAGAGGAGGTGAGTCCTCCAGGGGTGAAGCTAGAAGCAGTGATGGAGCAGCTTCAAAGACAACAAGAAGCCAAAATGGAGATGAACCTGCAGGAGAAACATCTTCAGCTTCAGTTTGTTCAGAAAGCTGCTGCGGCTGGCACCTCCTGGTTCAGACCGGACTTGTTTGGGACGGCCGGTGGAAGGATTTATCAGTCGCCCCCTCAAGTTTTGAGCAGCGGCTTGAGAAGAATGGATTCCAAAGAAGACGATGAAGTCTCAGATGAGGAGGAACAGGAGGTGTTGGTGCCTGAGGAGAACGAGGAAGAGGAGGGAGATGAGACCAAGAAGATGCAGCTCCAGCAGATTTCAAGCTTCCAGCCTTATTCTGGATGTTTACAGCCAAAAGCTGTGGAGCAGAACTCCACGTCTCCACCTTCAGCCGTCAAACAGGAGCAAGAGGAGAAGAACTTGTCGTCCTCTCCCATTGGTCAACACTCATTCACTTCCCCCAGCGGCTTCGCTGAATGGAGCTACAATGAGCCTTACAAACAGGTAGCTTTAACTTTCATAAACCCCAAATAGAACTGCAGTAGAATCATCTCCACCAACAGAAGACAAATGCTTGCAGCTGCTCATTCTGATTCCAGCATCCCCGTCTTCTTTGTTAATTGTTGACTTCCTCTGGTTGAGAGCCCGGCTGACTTCTAACCAGTTTTTTCACACAGAGAGGAAGGAGTGTGTCCGTTTGGCACCACGCCCGGCTGCTGATAAAGCTTAATTACTGACATGGCCAGAGATCTTGTGCCTCCCTTGTCCTCGTGTCCCATGCTTTTGAGCGAGGGAACGTTTTTGCTGCAGGCTGGGTTAATCGTTTTTGGCTGGTCTCCAGTTCTAACTGCAAAAGAAGCCAGTATGCCAGAGGAGTCGAAATGAGAACAGAGGATTAATGAAATGGCCTCAGGTGGTTTATTTGTGGCCACAGCTCTGTGAGCTCATATCAACAAGAAAAAATAAGAACTCTAAATTGGTGTCGATGGTTTTAGCCTCCCACTAAAAGAGTTGTGAACCAGGAGCCTCTTTTTTTCCCTCATCCTTCTCTTGATTGGTTCTTCTGTGTTTATGTTCCCCCTGCAAAGGCCCCATGTCAGTGTAATGCATTATGATTAATGAGGACTGTGGGTGAAGGGACAGCTGGGTTGGTGCATCCCAGCATGTAAAAAGCTACTTATAAAGTTTACTTTGTTTCATTAGATCAGAATGTCCTTTATTTAGCTGATAGTTTATTTTAATTTAGTTGTTCAGACCTAAAATAGTAAATCTCAAATATCTTCCCTTCATTTATTGGTGGAAGAGCTTAATGTTGACCAGGAACCACCACATAGCTACGGCGTCTCTATTCTTGATGTTCCACTGTAGCTCATTGAATTGCTTTGCATAATTTAGCCGTTTCTTAGCAACGCTAAATGGCAGCTTAATTTCACTACATGCAATCAATACATTATAAAGCTGCTGCAGTGGGAATGTTTACTTTCAACAGGCCAGATCACCAAACGGGGAGCATTAATCATGTTTAATTAAAGCATCAACTGTCAGGACTGCCGGGAAAATGGCTTTTTTTTTGTGAGAAAGGGGAGAAAAGGTGTTTCCTTCATCTTTTGTAGTCGTTTAAAGTGCAAAATACTTTGTAAAAAGTGAATTTACAAAGCCATTTTATTTCTTTAAACACGTTTGATTAACTGTTGTAGTATCTAGTGATATTTAGTGGTTAAAGGGATAAAACTGGCGTGAATGTGGATATTTTTTTGCCGCAGTAATAAAAAGCAGTTCATCATCAGACTGCACTGCTTCTAAGGAGACCAGCAGCCAGCTGAAAAAGCTCCCTTTAATTGTTCTCTCAGCTCTGGCGTCTTTAGCTGATTCTTTTGTTCGGCTCTTTTTATTGAATTATCTCTCAAGATGCTGACATGCTTTTCATGCTCCACAGCCTGTGTGGCGCTCTCACTGGAGGCCCTTAACCCAGAATCCCCCCACCCCCCCCGGATGATCCCAGCCCACAGCCCGGCAGGGGTCCAGATAAATGATCTTGACTTCTGGGCTGATAAAAGACTTAATAAGTTGATTTGAACCACAAAAAAAGCCCCTTCTGCTTCTTGATTTTAGTGAGAAAGGTTACTTTTTACTTTTGTTCTGCAGGAGGAACTGTGATTTTTAATGAAGCTCATTAGACAAACAAATTGGTCTTAGAACATGCGATAACTTAAATGTGTTTCTCTGTTTGAATGGAGTCTATGGACTCCATTTTAAAACGCAGGAAAGTTTTAATTCCAGTTCAAATAAATACAAAACGTGGCAAAATGTTTGCTTTTAACAAAACAAAGGAGCCTTCTTTTTCGACCTACATGCTGAATCTGGATTCCCAAGCCAGGATGTGTGAGAGCTCTGAGCAATTAACTGAAAGCTCTTTGTTAATAGATCCACAGCATGTCTCAGTGGCTTATCAATAAAGAAGGGGGGAGGGTTTTATTTCCATTTGATGGTCAAAAGACTGATGTTGGGCTTTCTGCTTGAAAAGCATAAGCCCCTCCAGCTTTTACCTTTTGCAGTGACTACAGGAAGGCAAATTTTTATTTTTTTTAGCGCTGCTCAAGAATGTACATCTGATGTTTGGAAATGCTTGCCCAGTTCAAATGATATCTCCTTAAATCACCAGGACTTGGTGACATTAACGAGAAAATCTTCTGTAAACAAGGAGGAGGGTGACCATCTGCCTCAAAAGGTCTTGGTAAGGGGAACCAGCATCAAAGAGGGGAATGTGGGTCTACATTTAAAGAGGGCCAGTGTTTATTACGTTGATGCAGCTGCTAATTGTTAGCGATGGCCGTTTGATTGTCGTTTTCACCATAAACATGTGCAGAGTTGCAGTTTGGAAACGGGAAAAATCTTCAGGTTTTCATATCCCACTCTCTGTGTTGCTACAACAAACACAAGTCAGTACAAATACTTATTTAAAGGCCAATATTTTCTTTGTTATTTTTAAAACATACAAGTTATACAAATTCATACCTTTGGAGAAGTTAATGTTTTTGTTATTTGATGTGTAAAAAAAATATAAATAAATCAAGTGTTTTTATTCTCCCATTATCCCGCTAAGGTCATAGAGGTGACAGGTTGGGGTCATGTCAGTTAGTCTTTACAGAAACAACACTCAAATTATTGTTATTGGTAAGAAACTATTTGGTACTTTCTCCCTGTTAAGATGCTTCTTCACACCTACATTTATCATGTAGTTTTAACATTTTTTGCAGGACGATGACCTCTGAGGCATTTCCGCATTGTTGCATTTGCCCCCAACTCCCCTTGTCTCTCAAAAACCCTCCACAATCTTCTAACCATTAGTGGCATCCTGGTAATTGGAGTGCTCTCATGTTGTTGAGTTGGGAGGAGGGGGTCTATCACAGAGTATTTAGATATGCTTAATTTTTAATGCAGGATACAATACTTATGTATTTCTGTGTCAGTACACATGGAAACTGTTTACTTAGGATTTCTTCTTTGCTTTAACCAATTTACATTTTTTAATTGCTTGATGGAGATTTGTTAATGTACACAAATGTTTCTCCTAAAACCGCACAATTATCTACAGTTTACTTCGAGGTTCAATGTAGCACATCTAGCTATAACTTTATTATTTGAAATTTAAAGCATTAAGTTACCCAAGTGGCCAAAACCAAATGCAGTAGCTTTAGTGTGTATTCAGACTGGACACATCTGGTCCCCTTAAAGTGAACCAGAGTTTGTTTTCCCCAGTAATCTGGAACAAATTTTCAGTCTGAAAACACCCAACCCAGGAACCGCTCTTTGGCCCATCTTCGGAGGTGGTCTCGGTTCGTCTCAAATCGGACTGGGATTCTGTTCGCTCTGAGATTCCTCAGTCTGAAAACAATCAGTTCCTGGAGGGGAGCAACTGGACCAAAATGGCCACCGTAGTCAACGTAAACAGAGTAGGAATGTAGCAACAGATGCGCCGCAGACAAATATAAAGCAACCATTGTTGTGTTACCAAAAAGAGAAAAGGGTTGGAGATTTTTATTTGTCACGTTTATTTTAACACCACTGGAAACCTTCTTGCATGCTTTTGTGTGTCTTGTTGCGGGGCATTCGCCCGACAGGCGCTGCTGTGACATCATCCTAAAAGCTACCTTGTAATTCCTTAATAGAATTCTCTTAAAACAATGCCATAACATCACGACGACGAAACACAGTAACTCATTGAAATGTGATCGGATAAATTCAGACTCATCAAAACAACTTTTAACCTAATACAAATGGCTTCTGACTGTTTTCCTGACACTCTATATGTCATAAATACTCATCAGCATACCTTCTTACTTAGCTGTCTTCTTGCCAGTCACCCCTGCAGCATGCATCAATTGGACCAAAAAAGCTTTTTAGACATAGATGTTAAAAACATGCAAGTGAAATATAAAGTTTGAATGAACAAAAAGCACATGACATCTATAAATTCTGCCTTTGCCTCGCCCCCGTAATTCCTGACCAATGAGGGAAGAGATCTTTAGATATGTGGTTTTGCTTATAAGCTTTAGTCCGGAACAGGAAAGTCCACTTGACTGCAGTCTGAATACAGACCAAATGCAAGGTTCAGGACAGGATCTGGACCAAATTTAGCAAACTGGGTCCAGACCAACAGAATTTTCCAGTCTGAATACACCTTTTTTATATTTTCAGCAGTGTGCTGGACAAAAAAAAACACACATTGAAAGAGAATTGCAGCAAAAAAGATAGTTATTGTAGAGAATTTTTTTCTGAGGTGATACAGTGGTTTTTTGGAAAGGGTGAATTTAGATTGTGGCTGTACAGAATCTGAATTAAGTTATTTCAATAAGGAGAGAGCTTAGGAATGCAAATCAAATAAAGATTTATTTGTGAAACAACAAATGTGCATAAAAATAAGTTTGGAGGTTAGGCTGTGGGCCGATGACGTCCGGTATGCTGGTGGGAGAAGCTCGGACTATTGATGAGTAAACCCCAGAGCCTGATGGTGGTAAAGGACCAATCCAAGACAAAGTATGGTTACAGGTGGAGGAGGGAAGGCAAAACCATCACATGTAGAGAGATGGATGTCCATAACTTCAAAAGCAAAAATACAATTTTGATTGGCTGAGAAGAAAAGGTGGGGAATTTATCAATTGATTTAGAGTGAGGCTCAAGCGATGAGTGGAGTGTAGAGTGACGCAAGAACCCAGGATACTCGGAAGTGATGTCGATTTTCTTTATTCAAATGATGCCACAGCTTCACTACTTTTCTTAACGTTTAGGCAAATGGTATGTGAAAACAAGTGTTGGCAAAGCCTCGACAGGCTGCTTTACATCATGAATTCCTTTTAAAAAACAGAAGAAAATGCAAAGTCTGCAAACGGTCATCCTACTGTTCCTCATAAAGCATTAAGAAGGCTGTAAAAACTGCAAATTCATTTTTAGGAGGATCTTAAGAAAACACTAGTATATATTTTTAATCAAAAACTGTTGATAAATGTTTTTATTTTGTCTTGGTACACATGCAGAGAGGATGTGGGGTGTGGACTGAGGACAGTGATGGAGGAAAAGTGAGAGGAGAGCCTTCTCGAGACTTTGCCAAGGTTGGTAGGCCTGATTCATGGAGGCCTGACAAATAATACTCCACATCACCACATGTGAGGATTCCCTAAAATCCTGCTCATTTATTTTTTCTACTTGCAGCTTTATGAGCTAGATTCTGACCCACAGCGGAAGGACTTTCTGGATGAACTCTTTGTTTTTATGCAGAAACGGGGTAAAATATTATTGTTTTTTGCTTTGCTAAATCGTTTTTATTTTATTATTTAGTTATTGTCAAATGTTTTTATTTCTGTCTTTTTAAAGTCCCACTCCAATCATGTTAGGATCTATTGCAAAAAGTGTTCCCAGTGTTCCTTTGATTATGATTATCCAGGTTTAAGCCAAAATCAAAAGACCTGCATTGTTCCTTAGGACTTCATTTCTGCAGAGTGCCAGTAGTTCATTACAAATTCACCTTTTGGGCAGGACCATTGGCGCGGAGCAACCCCTCTCCCCTTTCCCGTCACCCATAACTGAGAGCTGTTTACACACTATCCCATTAGCTTACAGCCCCAACCTAAAATTACTGGTGCAACAAAACTGGCAAGCAATATTGGAGATGTCCCGCTGTACAGTTTTGAGCCAGTTGTCAGCTCAGATGAGGATAAAAAAAGACTTTAATGGATCTATTTGTCAGGAAGTGGATGCATGAAGCTTGTGGCCCACCCATTATACTTTCTACATCAACTACAAGCTTTTCCAAACTGCCCTTTTTTTTCGTCTGCCCCTAACTCACAGCGATTTGAATTTATTTTAAAACTAATGTCAAACTTTTTTTTAAGTATATGTCCACCATCATCAGAAAAATGGCACAAGAACATGTTGAAAATACCAAATACACAGTTTTCCTCAGAGTGGGTCTTTTAAAAACATTTTTATAGAGGGTTTGTTGTCAGACTCTTATTTAGGACCTCTTCAGCCACATGAACCTAAAGTTTTTTTGAATAAGTGCAAAAACATGGAGTTTGAAGCGAGCACAGCTGATGGCCCTTAAAAATGTGAGCAAACTTCTCGGCCGTCAACATTTCACGTGCAGCTTCCAGCCATGTGTTGATCTTAAGTACAGAGTAATCTTATTTCTTCAGCTGCTTTTTAGTCTGCTTCATTAATTGGCTTTTCTCCAAATCGGGATTGGAGGGGTTAGGTGTCAGCCGTGTGACTGGCAGACATTGTTAGCCCCGCCGTCACCCTCCCCCTGCACTCAGATCAATGTAGCAACAAAACTTCTGCTGCAGAATTACCCCCGCCCCCATTCACCTGAAATTAGCTTCATTGACCCCCATTACCTTACTCTGACTTAAAGCCTTATGGTGGCTTAATCAGAATATGTTCTCATTCTTTACTTCTTTAATGAGGCTTCTTGTTTTTAGCGCTCAAATGAGACTTAAATAAGACTGACTTACAAATGGACTGACTTTTCTTTTTTCCATGTTTCCAGGCACTCCTGTCAATCGTATTCCCATTATGGCAAAACAGGTTTTGGATTTGTACAAGCTTTTCAAGCTTGTAACAGAGAAAGGTGGACTGGTTGAAGTTATTAACAAGAAAATATGGCGGGAGATCACCAAAGGTCTCAATCTACCGACGTCCATCACCAGCGCCGCCTTCACCCTCCGCACTCAGTAGGTATTCCTGCAGTTTGTGGAGATTAAAAAGTGTTGCACTAGAGAAAATACAGTTTGTTGTCGAAATATATAAGACATAACATTCTAATGTGTCATATTTTAACTATGGTCTCTTGTGCTTTCAAGTAATTTACATTACAGTTAACAAGAATAAAATCACCCGCTTTTTAGAACATAAAAAATAGTTTTCAAAGTTTAAAACTGTTATTGTGAAAGTGATTTACTTCAGCATACGTTTATAACTTTGTGTAGTTTGAGAAACAAAATCTTGAAACCTTTTGGACTGTAAAATTAGGTCAGTTATCACAATTTATTCACCAAAAGCTAATAAAAATAAAGACGAAAAGTTACTTAATTTACGTTTTTAATCAGCAAAAAGGTTTTGTTTTACTTTTTTTTTTTTTTCTTTTCACAACATAGCTTCAGTTGAACTTTTTTAATCTTCATGAAAGCCTTTACAACAACTGTTCAGACGGACGGAGGTCTTACTTGAACTTCAGGTGTGATTTCTTCTTCCTTAGTCGTTTTTCATTGGATTTGCTGCTGTGTTTTGCAATTCTGATTCAAAGTAATAACTTTAATCGATTCCACGGTGGGGAAATTGATTCGTTACCATGGCTCAGAAAAACATAATAATAAAAAAAACAACAGATACTAAATGTCACAAATATACAGTAAATGACACAATACAGTGTTCAGTGTCTATGAGGTGTTATGGAGTCTAATAGCTGACAGGAGGAAAAATCTCGTCCAGTCTCTAAATGAAGGGGCTTCTCTGTGCTTCCATGGTCTCATGCAGAGGTTGATGAGGATTGACCATGATGGATTTCCAGTTCCGTTGCAATCTGAAGTAAAAGAAAACTTTTAGTCGTTTTCTATTTCCGACCCTTTTAGTCATCAATAGTCAAAGTCCATCATCATGTCTCCTAACTATGTTGGCCTAAAAGTGGACATGTATAAACTGGACTGATAATCTCAGACATCACCTACTGGATCCTGAATAGGGAAAAAAAGAAGCTTGGAGCACAATGGGATCTACCCAAAACATAATTCAGCTGTCAGTCAAAAAATAAGTAAATAAATAAAAAACCCTAAATATGTGAAAATCTAAGCTTTAAAAAAAAAAATCCAAACAACTGATTTGGAAGAACCCCCCCCCCCCCCCACACACACACACACACCCACCACCCCCACCTTATCATGAATTTCAAACAAAGCAAAAAAACAACAAGAAGGATGAATGTACACAGGTTTCCTTTTGTTGAAAAGCTTTTGACTTTTAACAATAATGCCAGTAAGGAATTGGGTCTTTTTGAATTCTGTCTCCAGCAGACTTTTTGAGGAACTGAAACATTTGATACTTCCTGGTTATCAACAAATGTGGAGACAACGGGTTAGTTCAAATACCTTAACTTGGATCTAATTGGCATGAAAAAGAAAATGAAACAAAAAACTTCTGGAAAAATGTAGGCTGTCATCTAAACAACCATTTTATTCCCAGAATCTATTTATCTCCTTGCAGTTTGTGAACATTTCATGGCTAAACTTTAGGGCAAAGGGACTCTAGCATTAAGTCTTGTGAGGAGCTGGTACAGTCCTGAATCTTATTTCATCTTAAATCAAATTTCATTTACATTCTTAATTATTTCTTGTTAAATGTAAAATATGTGTTCACATTGAATTGCGTTATTAACAAAAATCAGTTCACATATTTTTAATTGTGCAGATAATGGCATGCTACACAAATGAAACCATGAACAACCAGTGCAAATGGGAAAAGTTCTTGGTTTAGGTTATTTTTCTAATTCATTTTGTCT
Organism: Oryzias curvinotus; assembly: GCA_023969325.1. NCBI lineage: Eukaryota > Metazoa > Chordata > Actinopteri > Beloniformes > Adrianichthyidae > Oryzias > Oryzias curvinotus. The sequence continues at coordinate 19,445,237 of CM043711.1, read as the reverse complement.
TAACCAAAAGTATAATCCAAAAAATCTATTTACTGTTATTGTTTTTATGTGAAATGTAGAAACTTTTTTTTTTTCCTCATTAACACAAGAATTTTGTTGTTTCCCATCCAGGTATATGAAATATTTGTACCCATTTGAGTGTGAGAAGAAGGCTTTGAGTTCTCCTGGTGAGCTTCAGGCAGCCATTGACAGCAACCGCAGGGAGGGCCGGCGCCCCGGTTACACCAACAACCTTTACCGCTACTCCCCCACGTCAGGATCCGCTCCTCACGCTCTGCTCCCCTCTCCCTCCATTCAAGCCAACCCAACTATGCATAATGGCCTAAGTGCATCGGGAAGTCCAAATTTAAAAAGAAACACAGGTGCAAGCAGCGTTATCCCTCCATAAATATGTGTTGTCATGAACTTTTCTGTAGAACAAAAGTGAATTCCTGAGGAATGGTTTGTCCTTTTTTTCATCTGCTTGTCTTGTTTATTACAGAGGAGACCCTAACTCCTGTAGTACCCAGGGTACCTGCTGCTCTTGGGCAGCAGCAGCTGGCCCAAGCCGCCACACTGGAGCATCTCAGAGAGCATTTGGATCGCGCAGCAGCTGGAGCAGCAACAGCTGATGGTCCAAAGAAGAAAATCATGCGACTGGCAGAGGAGCAGCAGCGCCTCATGCAGCAGGCGCTCCAGCAGAACCTGCTAGCTATGGCGTCTCATTTCAGCCCCGTGAACCTCAAACTCAACAACGGCCACGGTGAGACCCTTCCCCTCATATTACTCCTAATTCTTTCTGAACGTAACAGTTGAGTAATTATGTGGATTTATAATATATAGTCACAGAAAAAAAACAGGATTTGTCACTAAGCATCTCTACTGATGGACCAGCCAGCATCAGCGTGTCTGTAGAGGTCAATGGCACCATTTACTCAGGTGAGATTTGATCTTTTTTTTTTTTTAACTTCTTGTTGTAATTTATTCAGCCAGTTTGGGGTAAAACATTTATATTACTTCCTGATATACAAAAATACAGTAGAATTCATCTGTATTCTTTTGTGTGCTTTAGGTACTTTGTTTGCTCAGAAGTCGGCTGCTCCTGGTCCGTCTCAGACTCTGACTGCAGCAGGAGTGAGTGGGTTCAGTGCTCTACCCTCCTCACACAGTCCCTCTTCTTCATCTTCCACCTCTTCAAAGGGCCCAAACTAAAGTTTTTACATTTAAACTAAGTTATAACCTTCTAATCTGCAAGAACTCCGTAAGCACATCATAAGAGTTTTCCATTCTATTCTGAGTCATAAGCACACCTTTAATCGGCCAGATTGACTGTAATGTAGATTTAGATCTGTTTCCACTAGTGCCTGTTAGAGGAGTTATAATTAATCAGTTTTGCTTTTTTGTGAGTGAGTGTGATTTGTCTGTTGGTGAAAGAAAATCAGAGCTGAGTCTTTTTGGACTTTTACTGCATTTGTATAGCAGACGTTCTGCTATTACCAGTAGAGAAACTTGATTGCCAAAATGCAGGAAAGTCAAAAAGTCTTGGATTAGCATCATCACTTTATGGAGTTTTGTTTTTTATTTCATTCTGTTGTGAAAGTCTAGTTTATACTTTTTGTAGGTAATTTCGGAAAATATGCATGCTATTAGTCTATTGGAAATATTCCTAAAAAGGACATTAAGGTCACTTAAATGTGGTTTTATTTAACTTTTTATTATTTAATCCTTTGTTTGGGCATTTCTGACTTTTTTTGCTGCGTTAAATCTCACTTGTAAATCAAAAAAGGTGAGATGCTATATTTATGCAAGAAACTATGTAAATAGCTTGAAGTGAAACAACATTTACCTCAAACTGGCATTCCATTCTGCAATGTTCTTATGTTTTCAGACTTGTCTAACTCATCCTATATATTTCTGTTTTTGTTTATTAATGCATAGAATATATCAAAACTGACCTCAGGCTGTGGGCGAATGAACACTGAAACAGTGCTACCTCATTACAACTCAAATATGCAATGCTGAATCATGCCTCTGTGTTCGTTAGGCGTGTGTGGACAATCAGTCACACGAATGTGAACTTGCCAACTGAGAAAATGTAGATGTTTAGTGCTGGACTTGGGTAAACATATTTTTGGCATGGCAAAAGAATCCCGTTCAGCCTCGCTGTTGTTTTTGTTAATCAGTTTGTATTCACTGTGACTATACATTTACAAAGGAAGAATTATTGAGGACAATAATGTTCATCTCCCCTTTTTTATGCTGTATTAAATGATTATTCATTTAAAAGATTACAGACTAAGGAAGAGTCCTGAGATGGGTGCATGAAAAAAGAGAAAATAAAACTTCTGTTCTGGAACTATGGGGATGCGTGTATTAGGCTGCAGCAAATCAAGTTAAGTAAGTTCAATTCAGAACAATTTAACTATACAACTTCCCACTAAGAGACAGAGGATGATTTAAAATCCTTTTTTTATGTTTATTTCCTTTTTTTTTTGCAAATGTGTGCTATCTCTGTTGTCTGTATTTAAGCTGCTGGAAATCCAATTTCCCAGGAGGAGTCATCCAAAAGGGATTAATGTGTGAAGTCCAAATCTATTCATAAATAATAATAAAAAAAACACTAAAAAGCTGTATTTTACACAGGGTATTACTATTCCTCTATCACAGAAAAACAGGTAGATTTACATTTGCAATATTGTACCTTGAATCCATTTATATTAAGTACATTCAACATTTTATAAAGGTACATGCCTGGAGCTAAACTTCAGATTAAGTTTTAAAAAATCATATCAGATTTTGCGTATTTTCATTCTTTCCTAACCTTGAAGAAACACATTAAAGGTATTCAATCTATACTTCTTACAATATTCCAAACTTTTGATTTAGTACACCTACTGAGAGTCAGGATGTTTTTAATTTTTTGAAACCACAAAATGCTGCTTTTATATTAGCGTTGACTTGGTGCCCCTTGTTTTCCCTTTTTTCACCCTTTTGACACTGATTCAAAAATGCTTAAAACCACTTCTGCTCCAATATTAAATTAATTTAAAGTGTATGTGAAAACAAAAACATGTGCATTTTTTAAGGTGGAAATAAACTCAAGCATCAAAAGGATTAAGTATTTTTCACCAGGTGAAGTGAGTTCTTCTGTTTGTTTAAAAAAAAACAGGAACCTAGTTTGGATTTCTTATGTGTCAGAAAGAAGAAAAAGATCTACAAGTTTGTTGTGTCAGCAAAGAAAAAGGAAAAAAAGCATGCCTCCATCATTGTGATAACCAAAGAGTTTTTGGAATAAAAACAAATAAAAGTGATTCTACTTTTCTGGGTCATTTTGGGCCTAAACTGTTTCCAATTTTTGCTGCTCATCAGAGAATTCTCTGAAAGAATCTAGACAGCTTTCTCAGCATCTTCACTTGCAGAAGCTTTGGGTTTTAACTACTTAGTTACAGTTTCCCCCATGCAGTCAGGGGGAAGAGATTTATGGACACTGACAAGAGGATTGGTGGTCTGGGCTCTGCCTCGCTGTTGGAAAGCAGCCGGAGACGGCGGTAGGTGTTTGTGTTTTTCCCGCTTTGGTACAATGGGTCGGCCCTCATGAAGGGGCACTCGAGTGTAACGACAAAACAAACGAGACAAAAAGTGGTGACTCGAGACAAAACAGCCCATGGAGTACACTTTCTAAGTTTTACTTTTAGCAGTGTCTTCTAAATTGAAGGGCCCTGCGATGCTCCTACCACCATACATCTCAATGATCATGTTCTTCTACTACAAGAGAATGACTAAACTACTAACAAAGTTTTGCAATGTGTTTGGCCCCTGAACGATCATGTTTTGATCTGTTGTAAAAGCATTCCCAGTGGTATTTTAATTATGCTGGTTTTAGCCAACATTTCAAAACAGTGTAGTTTTCTAGGACATAGTTTCTGCAGAGTGGCAGTAGTTCATTAGAAATGTAACTCTAGAGTTGTGGGCAGGACTGTTGGCATAGAGCAAACCCGCCCCCACTTTCCCGCTAGTTAGCCCCTCAACCCAAACCAACGTCACTGATGCAACAAAAATGGTGAGCAATGGCGGAGCTATCCAGCCGTAGAGTTTTGAGCCAGATGCCAACTCAAATTAGGAAAGCAAAGACATACATATGGATCTATTTGTCTGCAAATTGATGCAGCAGAGAAGAGCAGAGGGCAACCTACAATGATTTTTGAACTGCATTTTTGTCTGCTCCTGATTCACAGCGATTTGAATAAAGAAATACTCAGAAATGCAGTTTTAAGCTTAATTTTCTTAATGCATGTCTTCCATCATGAGAAAAATGCAATGAGAACATTTTCATCAGTCTTTAAGCAACTTAAATAAACACTCATCAGTTTTTTGTTTGTTTCATCGGTGCATTATCACATTAGCTAGTTTAGCATAACAAAATCAACACATTATGCAATAGCAGAGGGACTATGGAAAGTCTAGGTTAGGCATTAATGCCTTCACCCTGCTGCTCTCTGCATGCATTGCTAATGGAGGTGAGCGCTCAAAGGGTGTGGGGGGGGGGTGATCAGGGTGGGGGATGGGCTGCAGGATTCACCGCAACAGTAGTTATTCTAAAATTACAACACTGGATTATTGTCTGGTCCTCAGCATAACAGCGATGCTGAGGGGGAATTATGAGCCGGATATTTCTGCCCACAGTCCCCACCCACCAGGAGGGAGGGGTGGTATTGGTCAAGCCATCCTGCAATTGAGGCCAGTCATGTCTTCTGATGAAGGCTGGAAGGGTTGTGGGGAATTCAAACCAGAGGATTTCTAACACTGAACAGCAAAAGGGATCTACAGCCTTTAGGACGTTATTGATTCTCCAACTTCGTTAGATCATCTCCTAAATCTAAAAATGATCAAGTATATATAGTTGAATGACAAATGACTCTTAAAAATATTAAAATATGTAGACATGTTTGTGCCTGTCATATAAAAAGTGTTTCTTGAAGGCAGACAAAGGCAGATATCTGCAGGATGCTTTCTTTTTAGAAGACTTCTACCTTTAATGTGTCTCAAAACTAGACCTTGAGGAGCTCTCATCTTCTATCGGTGCCATGCCTTACCAGGATGAGGAGTATCCTGACCAGCCCGTGTGGCAGTCTGTGATTTTGTTCTGCTGCAAAGGTATGATCGAAGGCATCATGTTCATCCTGTTCTTCTGGCTCCTGGTGCAGGTCCTCTTCACTAAACAGCTAGAAGGTACGGTCTTAAAGGTTAGATTTATGTACTGAGCTCAGAGGTTTCAGCTCTCTAAAAAAATCCTGCTTGTAAAGATGAAATAAATAAAGTATTAGTTTGGTTTAAACTTTTGTTTTGAGTTTAGGAGAGCAGATTTTGGCAGATGCTAAATCTTTATGAATTTTTCTACATTTGATAATGCTTGTTGACTTCATTATTGTAATTATGTGAATTAAATGTCTAAAGCTGTTGATCACCCATAAATCATTTGCGTTGCATTACATTAGGTAGTTTGCTTTGTCAGCTGCATTAAAAAATTCCCTACATATTGTTTTGGGTTGTTTAATTCCAGGCTTAAACATTGAATTTATTATTATTATTATTATTTTTGTGTGGAATGACTTATATTTTGTTCTTGTTCATACAGTAGCATCAGTAACAATGGATAAATGTAATTGTTCTTACATAGTCAAAAAATACATCACGTCATCCTCATGACATCATTGAATCAGTTTAGTCTTATCTTTATCTATTAATTTGGAACATTTTAAGATGCAATTTCCCACATAATCTTTAACTGAACAAGACTTTTTTGCAAAACACATCATTTTTTTGTGGACAAACAGTTGCTGTGAGCACATCCTGCACTTTTAGCAGATATTAAGGTTTTCCTTTTCATATTTTATTATTATAATGTATTTAGGGTTAACTCTGGCTGTTTCAATTTTGTTGCAGAATTTCAAACTTGAAATGACTTATTTAAACAATCAGAACTAACTTCCTCCTGACATTTATGTTTTCTTGTGCCTGCAGTTCATCTCCAGATTCTTCTTCTGGTTGGATTGATAGTTTTCTGTCTGTCTTTGGTTCTTGGATGTGTTGTCTGCTGGAGGAAAAGTCAGTTTTTCTCAGGGAAAAAGCAAACTCCTGCCACAGCATCGGCTCCTGTTGAGCTTCCTGAGAGCTCCCATCCCTCGGTACCTGCCTCTCAGCCTCTGTGTCAGGAGCTACGCAGAGACACCCTGGATTATCCCTCAACATTTAGCAGTCCTGCCCGTTCTCAGGGGGAAATCAGCTCTTTTCCATTTGGCAACCAAGCTAAAGCAGCCTCTAAAGAACATGAACAAGCTGCACCTTGCTTCTCCCTGCGCCGTCTCAGCTCACCTCTGCTGCCCGGGCCTGCTTATAAGCCCATGCACCCTGGCCGTGCTTCCTTGCCCTCACTGCCCAAACTGGGACTGCTGACCAAAAATGCCCCGCAGAGACGCTGCACTGTTTCTGGCGACTGCAGATCTCACACTGAGCGCAGCAGACTCACAAGCCCCAGTGCTATATCTTCTTCAATTGCTGAAAACCCCATTGCCCTGACTCCACTGAGCTACGGCTCTCACGCAAACCTCTCATCAGCAAATCCACGCCTTCATTTCACTCTGGCCTTCTATCAACAGCAGCAAATCTTGACAGTCACTATCTTAAACTTAACTGAAACATCTCACAGACTGGAGAACGTGAGCGTTCTGGGTAGTCTGCTTCCTCTGCATCCATCTCCCACTCAAATGTCAAGTCACAGCAGCCTCAGCCGTGATGCCAGCAGCTTGGAGCTCCTTCTAAAAGTGAGGTCCGTGAAGGAGCTCCAGAGGTGTGAGTTGAGATTAGCTCTGTACACACGGGGGGCGCAGAGCCCGAGGGACACCCCTCTGGGTGAAGTGGGGCTGGAATGTGGAGACATAGACTGGATCTCAGAGCACCCGCTTCATTTCATGAAAGAGCTCAAAACTAAACCAGGGGAATTATGAAAAAGTATCTGTGAGGATCTGTTGAGGCTGTCTCACTTTTCAGTTCCCACTCTACAGAAACCTGTGTGTGAAGTTTGCATTCAGCATGGAGGGAGGATCTGTCATTGCACACTCAGTTCAGTCATTTTATTGGTACATTTAGGATACTTATTCTCCATTATTTAGACCAAAATTGAGGTGGAAAATGTTGAATCTGCATAAAATCAACCAAATACCCATGTAGGTACTGCCAGCTTGATTGTTCAGGAAGCTCAGGGGCAAACATCTGTTTCTGTAAAGCTTTTGACCCCCCCCCCCCCCATTTAAGCCTAACTGCAGAGCCCAAGGTCAGGAACAGAAACCTGAGCTCTGTCTATAACTGGACCCAACCCTGCTGGAGTTCCAGTTGGCTATGTGCTATCATTGGAACTTTTCTTATAAAAGAGGCAAAGGATTAAAGTTAAAACACACTCCGAGTTTTTGAGTTTTTTTTTTTCTTCTTTTTTTTAACTTTGTGTTGATTTGTGTTTTCTTTTGTGGAACATTGTATTTCTTGCTGATTGAGATTTTCCTCTCTGACCTTTGATCATCAACTCACAACTGTTGCACTAATGTGTGAGGGGCTCAGCACATCTTTTATTGTCGCAGCGTCACGCTGCGCCCCACAGTTAATGTTCCTCAAAGCTGCCAACTTGACAACCGTCTTCCAGCATGTAAAACCACCATAGAGTCACTTGAAATGAAATACACGTGCAACCTCTCATTAAAACATTAGAAACGGAACCAACTTTTACCTTTCAGGGGCAGAGGTAAAGTAATTCCCTATGTTTATTTTAAGGGATTAAATGATGTCTGCAGAAGCCCAATGCAGCAGGAGATCATCCCTTTTTTAATGACATTGTAGTTTAATCCTTTACTATTCACAATCCTCTGGAAAACGTTCCAATCTCCACAGAAACTCTCATCCGACAGATCTAATCTTTGTTTGCATTAGGCCGCCTCTGCATTGTTTTTCACTGCAGATGAGAGTCCAGCGCGTCTGGGGAGACATTCAGCTGTGTGGTTTCTGTTTCACATACCAAGAAGAGAAAACTGGATTTTCCTTCTTTAAATCAGATTTGGAATATTTATGAGAATGTCTGATGCAGTTATATTTCATTTAAAGCCATAAAAAAGCTTCCATGTCTTTTAAAAATGAAGCATCTTCGGCTGTTTTGAGTAGTTGATGCCTAATGTTTTATTTTCTTGGCATTAATAAGCACAAACATTCAAAGTAAAACTGTAAAATGACACAGATTAAAATGAACATGACTTTTGATTCAAGGCAACAAAGAAATCAATTATTTTTTACATTCAATTTAACTTGGAATAAAATAAACATCCACAAAAAAAAAAAACATTGTGTAACTGGTGTAATAAGCAAACAAAGCATCTGTAAACAGCATAAATAAATGATTTATATTAATGAAACATTTTTAATGAAGCATCAGGCCAAAGCCCCACCTCCCCCTCATCTTCATTAGAGCTACAAATATCTATAATCTCAGACAGGAATGTTCCATCTGGAATAAGGGAAGGCGTGCTCATCCTCAGCAAGCCACATTCATCTCTACGCTTAAACGTCTCATCCGGTGATGGCGCTTCCTGGTCTGGCTGTCTGGACCTTAAGCCTGAATTTACAGAAACAAAAAGTTTTTTTCATTTTATTTTTGCACAAAATTTAGAAACATAAATGTTACAATATCTGTACTCTGTAATTCCACAATGCAGGAAGCATATAAGGTTTCTGTATGTATACAGCAGGGTCAGGTACAGTAGTAGTTTGATATATGGAACCATCTCATCATGAGGTAAAGCTAGTCTATAAATTCTATTGCACACACACTTCTACACTACATTACACTGACACGAGCAAAGATTCACCTTTTTGGAGACATTTTGCCCTCAAATTACTGATTTCTGAAGACCTGACTGAAATCTGCCAGAGAAGAGGAAATCACTTCAGATCTCTGATTTCTATTCTTTGCCCTCTTCCTGTATTCTGCTTCAGCTTCAACATTTTTTTTGTTTTTCTAAATAAAATTCGTTTTTTTTTTCTTTAGATATTCACTGTCCAACTCAAAGGTTGCTTACATTTGTAAACTCAAGTCAACAGAATAAACATTGAAGAAGGAAAAGGGAAAGTAAGACAAAAACACGCAAAAGGAATAAAGGTAAGAAAAAAGGTCAAATCCACTTTTATTGTGCCTAGAATTTCTGCATTTTGCTTTTTTGAATTAGACTTTTCATAGTCATTAGAGGAAAAGCACAGAAATGTCTCTAATCTATAATTCTGTTTCCTATATAACAGATAGAAAGATTTACAAATGAGATTATAGCTCCATAAAGAGTTTTAGGCACTGATCCAGTCAGACCGATCAAACTAAAAGCTGGAATTAGCGTGCCCTGCACATGTGTGGACAGATATTTAATGAATTAATTATTACAATTTCTTACTGTAATCTGTGTGCCATCGGTATTAATAACAAAATGAACGGCCCAAAATGCAGATGGTTGCTCAAAATTGACAAAACCGCTTAAAATGAGCAAATGCAGGTGATCATTTCAATTGAAAAACAACTACCAAACAGACATAGAGGTCACAGGCATGAACTGCCTGTTTGTAATTATTATTATAGGAGTTGTTGATAGTGTAGGGCTTTTTCCTGAACTTTTATACAACATGACATTTCCGAATCCTAAGATTTTACCTCAATATGAGCGTCCTCTGCCTCTTCCTCCTCCTCTGCTGAGCCAGCGCTCTCCTCATCCTCCTCAAACAATGTTACCAAACCTGAGCCTTGGTGCAAGTAGTGTCTGTCACCCTAAAAGAGCACAATGTCTAAATGCATGCACTCACATCGCCATTAACTGTATTTACAGGTCAGAATTCAGCTCTTTTTTCTGTCACACCCTTAAAGCAGAGGAGCTGGCTGTCCAGTCTTGAGATGATGAGGCTCCGACTTGAGAAGCTGCTGCTTCAGAAACCCTCTCTGCTTCTTTTTCTTCTTGCTTTCTAAACAGGCTCTTTAACTGTGTGGGTGAGATGTGGTATGTATAGCTTGTCAGAGTTAGTTACAAAAAAAAAAAAAAAGCTCAATAAAGTTTGTAAATGAAGCTGAAAAGTAAAATACACTAACGAAACATCTGGGGGTTTTCACAGATAAAAAATCAGGCTTTAGTAATGACTTCCTCTACCTCAGAGAATTGTTATGGATTTATGCATGGACAATGAGACATCTTAGTGAAACACAAACAAGTAATATCGGCTTACACTTTCATGGCTGTCAAACCACATTTTGGAGCCAAAACTTAAGGAATTACCAGCTTGACAGTCAAGTGTGTTGCAGGAAAACGTAACAGATTACCTGCTCTGTGACCAGCCTCCTTTGCCTCTCCGTCTCTGGATTAACTGAATCGACAGTTTTCTCCTTCCTGCCTTCAACCAATGGTTTATCATCTTTAACCTGCAGACATAGTTTGTATCACCAACCAGATTATGCATCCTCATATGTGATTTTGCAGACTTTGTCACACTATTTGTTACAGTTACATCTGCTTTACCACATTAAGCTGCTCTCTCATTGCTTGAAGCTTCTGGACCACCAGCGTTTTCTCCCGTTCCAGCTGCTCAGCCCTCTTCCTACTTTCTAAAACAAAGAGGACACTGAGAAATGTCAAAAATGTCCTATCTGAAAGTAGTCTGTCTGTGAGGGAAAGCTCAAACCATGCAACTGGAGTCTCAGTGAGTCGCTGATCAAGTCCTCTGCCTGCAGACCCCCGTGGTTTTGACAGTTTTCAGACACTTGAGTGAGCTTTATTGAAGTAGGAAGGAAAAACGACGTTTATGGGATCGTTTCACTCCACATGCATGATGAATGATTCTAGAACGAATGTGTGATCTGATCACAGTGGTCATACCTTCAACTCCAGAGCAGAAATCTTCATTTTACTTTCGTTTTTTTCTGTCTCTCTCAGTTTTTCTAGCCTCTTTAGAGCCTGTTCTCTGACACAAACAAAATCAGAAATAAAAGAATAATTTTCTTTGATGAAACAAGCACATTCTCTGATTTAAAAGTGAACTCACTTCTGACTCAGTTCCTTCTCCTTCTCTGTAAGTTGTTTCCTTAGCCTTTCCACATCGCTGCTCTGTCTCCACACCTATCCATCATCGCATTTTCACATGTCACGTTGACACACATTCTATTCTATGTAGCATTTGTACAATGGTAATCAAGTGCCATTCAGATGGGTTTGTCACCTGGGGAGGCTCGTTTTGGCTGCTCTGTGAGTCGAATGGTATCGAGGATGAGTCTGAAAAGCTGAAAGACGAAGGTGACAATGAAAAAAAGCTCTATTTCAAAATGAGAACTGAATTAAGCCCAACTCACTCTGTCACTTGCTCTTTTTCAAGAGTCTTCTCCAGTTCCACCCCTGAAAATAGAAGCCCACTGCACTCAAACGCCCCCTTGTGTTTAAAAAGTCAGCTCAAACTTTTCCTCTAGAAACAGAACTGCTTACCTTTGTTGTTGAGCTGTTGAAGCAGAACATGACTTCTGCTCCTTTCTTGCTCCAGCTCCTGCCTGCATGTAGCCAGTTCAGCCCTCAGCCATGCGCAAGAATCCGTCTGTGTTGGAAAATTGTGCAGTTATGCAGTAAAATCAACATTTAGCTCATTCTAACCCAAATTCTCCTTTAAACATTAGTTAAACTCGCTTGTGAGCAGCTGTTTTATATAAACTCTGTTGGATTGACACAGCTAAAGACCAACTTACCTATATAACTTGTCAGGTTAAAATAATTTCAATTTGACGCTTATGTTCTTTTTTTTTTTTTTAGAAAAATTAATATAAAAAATAAAACATAATGACGCAATAATTTAAAAATGTAAGTTTCTTTGTTGTTTGGTTATCTGATGAATACTATAAACATATATATATATATATATATATATATATATATATATATATATATATCTTCCATAACAAGACAAAACTTTCTGTTGATTCGATCACTAGTAGAACACATTGATGAGTTTCTGACTTAAACAGCTGAGGGTGGAGTGCTCAGCTGGTACATGCCATAAACAAGCTGGATTTGGGATGAAAAGTTGTTTCTTCCGGGTATTCCAAAAGTACAAATGGTGTGCAAAAGCATCAGGGATGTTTTGAAATCATTGCCTAAAATCAGAAACAGTTTTGAAGCATTTTTCTCTTACTTCATCCCTAGAATTCCTCTTGAATTCTTCAAACTCATCTTGTGTGGATTTCAGTGTTAAAGCCACTTTTTGCCATTTCTCAGTCCAGTGAGAAGCCACAGCTTTCAGCTTCTCAATGCACTGGACTCTCGCTGCATCTTGTTTGCGATACTCCTCCTCCTGCAGAAGGAACCTCCTCTCCTTCTCCTTGACTTGAGCCTCCAAAAGCTGGAGATGATCATGCAATTCCTGCTTTTCCTTTTGCAAAACATCCACAGATTCCCTGTGAAACATAGATATAGGTAAATCTCAACAAAGTCATTGTTAAGTTTAACCAAAATCACCATTTTACCTGTGCCTACAGCACTGATCCTGTGTCTCTAACGATGCCACATCTCCCTCTTCTTTTCCTTCATTCAGCTGCTCTTCTTTTTCTCTGTTCATCTGAAAGTGCTGCTCCTTTAGATCTGAGATCTGTTTAGCATTTACTCTTTTAGTCTCCTGCAGATACTCTTGTGGGACATCTAGATTCTGCTTGACCAGTTGAAGTTCTCCTCTCAGCTTCTGATTTTCCTGGTTCAAAGACACAGTAAGTGATATTTTCATAACAAACTTCAAATAAGAGTATTTTGAAGGGCTGTTCAACTATAGTTTAATCGTATAGGGTTAGCTGTGGCCTAGATGACTGACGATCTACATCAACATAAGACAAATGTGTGTCAAGTTAAGCCTCAAAACTCTCTGAGAGCCTTTAGCTCCTCCTTCATCTGAATCTTTTCTTTTTCCAGGTTGTTTTGGGAGCTATATGCTAAGACGCTCTTAAAGTTTTTGGCTGTTGTTTCCACTGGGTCTATATGGACTCTTCGAAGAAGCTTATTTTTCTCCTGTTCAGAAGCAAAATTGCATTTATGAAGCAAAAAAACGTTGCTCTAAATAACTTAAAGGGTTGTAGATCAGATTGAAACCAAACTGGAAAACAACAAAACACCTGGATCAGAGATTCTCTGTCAAGCAGAGCTGCTGTCAGTTTGGCTGTCAGGTCTCTCATATTGTCCTCCAACTTCAGTACTTGCGTTAAAAGGACTGCTTTCTCCTGCAGGAAGAAAAAGAAAGGTGGTTTTTGAAGATATTACAAATAATGCATTTTAAAATAAATGATTAAATCTAGTCAAGGGATGTAGTCTGATACTGTCGGACAACAATAAAAAATACCTCACAAAATAAGCAGATGTTTACTTTAAGACTTTTTTGGTGGTGAAACTATATCTGGCATGCATATAAAAAATGATACACAATAAAAAAAAATTGATGCACAGCTTTAAATATCTAAATATGTCCATTTCTTGCAGGTGAAAAACAGAAAGAGATGCAAACTAGAGCCAACAAATAGAATGAGAAATGAAGTGACTTGTTGGTACAAATTTATGAGATCTTTATAAAATAATGCAGCTTTGAGACTTTGCCATCAATTAACGGGCTATTATAATTGCAGACAATCACTAATTAACAGACAACATATTTAGTCATAGGAGGAGCAATGCTGTTTGATGGGCTCCAAAGCTAGAGGACTTGTTTTTTTTTTAAGATTAAAAAGATAAAAGAAGAAACACTGCCTTAAAGAACATGAGACTGAGAGAAGATAAAGACAGTTTTTAAAATTATAATTAACATGTTAATGTATTTGATGCATAAACAGGCTCATAAGAATAGCTATTTGGTTCAATTTTTGAAACTCTGTCTTTTCTGCTGCTTCTCCAGCATCCTGATAATTATAGTTTGACTCATAGCTTGCTATGTGAATATATGATTAGTTCATTTATTAAACTGACATCTTGGGTGGGGGTTAACGGGGCGTGCTTCATTAGCCCCACACTTACCTGACAAGCTTGGCTGATTTTGTTGTTGGCTTCGCTCAGCTGGTCTCGTTCTTCAGAGTGATTCTGCACAGTTTGGCTGAGCCTCATTTTCATTTCATTTATCTGATTCTGCATGGTCCTCTGTGTCTGTGGGCACAAATGCATGTGAAATGCCAGATTGTGGGTTTGAATTGGTGCAAAGTTGGGTTAAAAAGGGTTTTTCTTGACATGTTCTCATCTTCACCTCTGCTGCAGTCTGAAGCTGCTGGTGCGTTTTGTTTCCCTCCTCTTCATAAGCTGCCACCTTCGCCTTGGCCTCTCTCAGAGCCTCTCTCATCTCAGACAGATTTGCGTCTGATTTCTGTTTATTTTTCAAAATGTAGTGAAGTAAAGAAAAATCTGAATAAGTACATTTTTTAACAAAATAAGTCATTTTCCTTTTTTTTGTGGATGTACCTGTTTCTCAAAGTTGTCCTGAGTATTTGTTGGTGTTTTATTGAGTAAGTCAGGAGCTGAGAGTCTGACTGCTTGATCTCTGCTTTCCTTGCTCAAAGCCGACCTCATTTGCAACAGATCCTTCTCCAGCCGCAGGACTCTTGCAATTACATTTTACATATTTTTTTTTTCAAATATTTTCGTAAATGTATTTGGTTTTCCTTCATGCATGTTTTGTTGCACTTACTTTTCATAAAGTTCTCCACAGTCTTCGGCCCTTTCAGACTGGGATGCTTCAGCTGCCTTTTCCCCAGCATTCCTTACACTTGAGGGCTGCTGTGTGAAACACATATACACATTTTGATGATGCTATTTAAGCCTCCTCATAAATGGATTCTACGATTTTAGTCAATTTACTTTCTGCTTGGAATCACAGGCGTGTGCTGGAGCTGTGTCGACATCCAGCTGCAGATCTCTGGTGCTGAACCAGTCCAGATGACTGTCGATCTGCTCCTGGGCATCCTGAAGCCACAGCAACACATCCATTTGTGGGAAGATACTTCGACTTCTAGCAGTCCTTAATTCTCCCCCTGATGGAGAAGCGGGCCATGGCACATCGTCAACTGCCAGACGGGACAATGATTGCCACCGCTGCAGACTTGGCTCATTCCATCTAAAGTGATCAGAGCTACAAGATAAATCAGAAATATGTGTTAGCATAGTAAAAGTACTAGAATAATGTAAGACTGATGCCACTTGAAAACAAAATAATTGGTTCTATTACCTTGCACTGGCTTTGGACATTGACTCTGATCCAGATACAGTTGATGTCCCGCACAATCGTGTGGTCTTTAAAAAAAAGGGGAAAAAAAACACAATTTTGAAAATAGTTCTTCTTTCATTTAAAAAACACAATGTTTTTTGAAAACCTACCTGGGTTTCAAAGTCAGATTTGGTGTCCCACATATCTGGGTCCAAGAGGGAAAAGGGGCTTGAGCGCTTGTATGACGGACGGAACATCATGGACTGCCTCTCTGCTCCTTAGGAACTGTTCTGCTTCTCCTCATGAGCCTCTGTCCAAGTTAATAACAACAGAATGTCACACTGAGGTGGCAGGTTGGGGTAAGTAGCTATTCTTGTATCATGCGTCTGAATAATTCCTGTATTTGCCTGAGGATTCACATGTTTTTGCACCTGATAAATAAAACAGACAATAATAAAAACCCCAAAAAGATCCAATTTTCTTTTTTACATTAAATTTCATTTGAGAAAACCGGAAAAAAAATTTTCTTTTATGCTCGGTTGTTCTTCATCCAAGACCTGCACAGCTTTGACTGCTCTTGTACTGGATTTCCACAGTAACTGCAGTACACAAAACTCATCTGGGAGATATGATCATGACTCCCAAGATAGTCCACACATAATCACAGTCAGCTGGCTGAGAGTTTTTGTCAGAAGACATCTGACCATAACTTTCCTTTTTGGTAATAATATTGAGGTAAATGTGCCAAGTCTTATTATTGTTGCAAACACAGAAAGCCTAAAACATATTTAACCTTTTTATTTTATTTTTATTTCAACTTCAGAAATGAGCAGACCAGGGATGCTCTTCAAGTAAGTGTGAAATTTAACAGACTACGAACTAAATCTTTTGCTGGTTGTTTAGATAAGTAATTCAGTCCATTACACAACTAAACTTAGGTCCTATCTCAAATGTCACGCAAATATTTTTTAACTCAATTCAGTCAAATTGCTTGAAGATACCATACAGTTTAGAACAAAAATAACATGGAATTTATTTCTACATTAAGCAGTTTGGTCTGATTTGATGTCTTCTTTATTTCAAAACACAAAATAAGATATTTAAGCATACATAATAAACCAATATAAAACAGTAAAGTGCTCAAAAAAGAAGTGGGTAGAAAAATCTTGTCAGATTTTACGCATACATTTTAACTCAGATTCAATTAAAAAAAAAACAATTATACTATTTTTGTAACTACTTTAATTTTAAACACGACATGCACTGTTTATTAAACGAATAAATTCCTTACAATCCAACCTCAGCACTAGTGAGAGATTTAACAAACTATGTTAAAATAAAAAATAACTAAAGCTCAAAAATCAAAGTCGTTAGGCTGTGGTTGTAACAAATCAATAAAAAGTGTAAATGTCTCCTAAGCAAAAATTAGTCTATTTAAGTGTACCACAAGTATTGTTAGTTGTACTAAATGTCTATACTAAAAGTTAGACGTATACTTAAAGGCTACTTTTTATTTACTATCTATCTATATACACGTACAAGGTCTATAGCAGACATTCTGTATTCATGTATAAATACATTTCAAACAATTTTTCGAAGGGTCCTTATTTTGAAAATATCCTTAACCGGAAACAGGAAGTTAACTAGCGCACGTTCAAACAGCTAAAAAAAAAAAGGGGGGGGTAGAAAATTATTTTTCTCAGCACTTATTTTTCAACTTTATTGACTTTTGTTTCCAAAAGGCTTTAACAACCCTCATTTCTAAGAAGGTACGCCATTTTAGTTCCTTTACTAGCAATATGTGCGTCTGTAAGTTAAAAGCAGATAGAGACTTAGCCTCAGTTCCCCGGTGGAACTTGCGTTTGGCCTCTATCATGCTAACAAGTTACGATAGTTATTGTCCAGAAGCTAAAAGTGAGTCTGTAAGCGGCGATGCGATTCGTTTATTTTGATCTCTTTTAAATTGTTCTGTTCAAATATAAATAAATGCTTGTTTTTGTGTGTGCGTGTGTGTGTTTTTTGTTGTTGCAGATAATGGCTGCAGATTGGTTGGGTTGCTTAGTTTCGATCAACTGTGGGCCAACGCTGGGAATGTACCAAGGAGAGGTGTCCTCTGTCGATCAGTCCAGTCAAACCATCTCCTTAAGGCAGCCTTTTCATAACGGGGTAAAGTGTCCCGTTCCAGAGGTTACCTTCAGGTAAAGCTAACTCAGAGTTTAAGTAGTGTTTTTAAATAGCATTTTCCCCATCGTTTGTGAAGCTCAGTCTGCCTTCTCTTCTAGTGCCATTGATATAAAGGAACTCAAGATTTTAGAAATTAATAAAAAGGGCAATGTGAAGAACACACCAACTGCATCTGCAAAGGTGAGCCGCACCCCAGTGGCGGTCCCAAAGGGCGATGCCAGAGGTGCAGAGAAAGTGAACTCCCCTCAACATTACTCCAAGAGTTTTGGGGAGCGCCAGCTGGACGCTCTGGGCCAGCCCAAAGGGTTTCGTCGAAGGCACAATTCCTGCAAGTGTTTTTATTTATTCATTCGAACAACTCAAAGTTTCCTGTCAGTCGCGTAAACATATTGTTCCCTCCAGGGTCATCCAGCAGTCGAGGAGCAAACCAAATGACGCCAAAGAAGAACGGAGTGAAGAGCAGTCAGATGAGGCAGCGAGACGATGAGTGTTTTGGAGACGGGGTGGACGATGGCCTGGACACAGATTTTGACTTTGAAGGAAACCTGGCACTTTTTGACAAAGCAGCAGTTTTTTCGGAAATCGACACATCGGAGCAACGGAACGGTGCCAGGTCGCGCGGGACCCCTCAAGACCAGACGCCCTTACGATACCGGCACGACGAAAACATCTTGGAGGCCAAACCTGTCGTGTACAGACAGATTATTGTTCCACATGCTGGTGGCAAAGAATACTGCACTGGTAAGGGATGCGATGATGAAAGAATGTAGCACAGAATGAAAGAAATTGTTCTTTACTTGACTTCATTTTGTGCACAGACTCTGGACTTGTTGTTCCAAGTGTTTCCTACGAACTACACAAGCGCCTGCTGTCCGTTGCGGAGCGTCATGGTCTCACGTTGGAGAGAAGGCTTGAGATGACGGGGGTGTGTGCCAGTCAGATGGCACTTACATTGTTAGGAGGGCCTAACAGGTACACAAGGCTCCAAGTGACATTTTTCTCAGAGGATTAAAACAAAGAAATGGGAAAAATCTTTTAGCAAAATATATTTTTTTTTTCGGTGAAACATTTGTTTTCTTAAATTTGTGATTGTGTGTAATTCTTGAACAATTTTAAAACGATCAACCTCTTAAGACCCAAGCTAATATTTGAGCTAACCCTCCACATGTGCAGTCATAGAGCCCCATTTAAGCAGAATTACGGTTACTACTGTTGTAATTTAACCCAAAATGTCTTAAGAGGTTAAAACCACCATAAACTAAACAAAAAAAAAAACATATATATATATATATATATATGAGAATAAAGTCGTAAAAGTATGAAAAAAGTCAAAGATTTGTGAGAATAAACTTGCAAAATTATGAGCAAAATAGTCTTAGTTTTACAAGAATAAAGAAATAAAGTTGTCATTTTGCAAGAATAGTCATAAAATTATGAGAAATAAAAGTCTTCATTTCACAGTGAAAAAGTATTCTTTTTCAGAAACAAATTTTGGTGACGTAAGCCTCCACCCACATTACACACTGATCACATTTAACAATGCATCCATTTATGGTTATGCCATAAGGCTTTAGTTTATGATAGGGATCTGTGTGTCATAATGCATTTGGACCTCTGCAGCTACACTGCAGGCGGCGTCTGCCCGCCGGAAATCCACTTGTTGCGGGTCAAAAATCTTTATCACCCGTCTCTAAGTGTCTTGGGAAACCAACTCCTCTGGATTGCTGGTTTATGTATGTAACCAGCGATTTCCCTGCAGACGGCAAACTCTGACCATTTCTCTCTCCACAAAAGACACGATTTCTCCCAAGTCTGTGTGACATTTTTTTCTAAAGAGGCCAAGTTTCCTGCAAAGTTTTTTCAAGTCCTTAAACCTACAACAAACAATGGTGACTCACCAAAAGACTCTGTGTTTGCTTATTTGTAAAACCAATGCTGGGATAACTGCTTACAATGCGCTCCACATCTCTCATACTTAAAAAGAACCTATATGATGTTTTTCTTGTTTCCATTTCTCCTAGTAAACAGACTTTTGCTTCACAAAATTATGACTTTAATCTTGTAAATTCCCTACTTATTACTTATGAAATTATAACTTTATTCTCACAAAATTTAGACTTTTTTTTCTAATTCTTCAACTTTATTCTAATTTATTTATTGGTTTTTATTTTTCTAGTGTCCCTAATACTAATGCTGTTTTTATATTTCCTTTGTATCTTTTTTCTTTTTTTTTTTTTCCTCTCGTGTGTTTTTTTTGTAACACATCTCTGATACGGTTTTGTCTTGGAAGCCCCACAATCATATTTGTCGTCAAAACTTCTTGTGTTCCAGATTCACGCCAAAGAACTTACATCAGCGGCCCACGGTGGCGCTGCTGTGCGGTCCTCATGTTCAGGGAGCGCAGGGCATCAGCTGCGGTCGACACCTGGCTAATCACGAAGTGGAGGTCATTTTGTTCCTGCCCAACTTTGTGAAGATGGTTGACTCCGTCACCAATGAACTCACACTCTTCAACAAGACGGATGGCAAACAGGTGTCCAGTATCAAAGGTGGGCTTTTAACTTTTGATGTTATCTTTATTCATAATTACGCTTTCTAATGTTTCACTTTTTTCTTCACCAGACCTTCCAGACACTCCATTGGATCTAATCATAAACTGTCTGGACTGCCATGAGAACACATTCCTGATGGACCAACCTTGGTACCGGGCCGCCGCCAACTGGGCTAACCAGAACAGAGCGCCGGTGCTTAGCTTGGACCCTCCTGTGAGTGGGCAGGGTCATGCAGTCGAGGCCAAGTGGTCCTTATCCCTCTGCCTGCCACTCGCCCTTGGGGAAGGCGCCGGCAGAGTGTATCTATGTGACATCGGTTTTCCTCGGCAGGTTTTCCAAGAAGTTGGAATCAAGTACCAATCTCCCTTCGGCTGCAAGTTTGTCATTCCTTTGCATTCTGCCTAAAATGGGAATATAAACTTTCACTTTCAATAATTTGAGGGTTTTTTTTGTTGTTTTTTTTTTTTGGGGGGGGGGGGGGGGTGTCTTGTATTCCACAATCTCCTTCCAGTTTAAGTTCAGGCACTCATTTTCATACAAATGTTTCAGGGATTTTGGTTCCTTTGTTTTTAAACGAATGAGGTTACATAACTTTCATTTGGCTCATTGGCTGTTAGCATTTTCCTTTAGGAGACTCGTACGAAAAACTGACAGAAACACAATTATTGCAAAAAAGAAAACAATTTCATGGCAGCTGGAAAAACTCCAAAAAGTGCAAATATCCTGATTCAATATGGAGATGTAATTGTCAACATTAATTATGTGATGACAAAAAGTTTCCTCAAATGGTGCAACACAAAAGTGTTCTAATGACCCTATAAAAAAGCAGATGTCCTTTTTAATCTTACTTTTTCTTTATGTCAATATATTCTTCATCATAAATTGGTACTACAAGTATGTTTCCCAAGTGAACGAAACCGGAAACCTTTCAAAACCTGACTAAAAAAGTAGTTTTATGTGTCATTTAGAAGCTAAAAGTTAGTATTGTAGTTTTAGGTTGTTAATAATTACATTTGAAATGTTAAAGCCTTACATTTTAAGCTGAACAGGACAATCTTTGCCTAAGATGGCGAATTTCAATGTTGTAGCTACCTTTAAACCATATCACAAATAAGCCGGTCATATCCTGCACATTGTGTGGATGAAAACAAACATTTCTGCTGCTATGGGGTTTTCTTTTGGGGTGCGTGCAGCTTGATTTTCCCTCAGCTGGGCTGCACAAATCTTAATGTAGATGACATTTTTTGGTATCTTGTATCACAAGCACACTGAATGTTCCTGAGCCAGAAAAAAATCAAACATTATTTCCTAATGTTACGCCATATCTGTGAGTATCTTTTAGCCTGTTTTGAGCCTAAGTCATCATCTATATTTGTTGTTAAAGAAGTGAATCTGCAAAAACCTATGGATCATATCTGTTGCTTAGCCAGCAGAAAGCTCATTTTCTTTTCTTTTAACCCTTTTTTGTCATTATACTAAGAATTGGATTTAATCCACAAACTCCCAAATGTTTAGATTACATTCTTTTCTCATGTTTTTCATACATTGCAGAGCTAAAATATTTAGATTAAATAAAAGCTTTCAAATTCTTTTGAATGCAGCATTTTTTGGGTATTTTGGTTTTGGGTGGCAGCTACTTTGAACAACAGCACTACTAGATTTTGGTATTGGTTCTGTAGTGACTGTACATCTTTAATTTAGGTTCTCTTTTAATCTTGGCCTGGTAAAAGAAATTTACTGTCACAACCTTTCTGTTTATTTTATTTTAAATATGTGTAATTAAGACTGTGCCACTACAGTAGTGAATGTTTAAAAGAAGACATTTCTGAGCCAATAAGTTGACATCTTGACACAAATAAATTGTGTCCCTATATTCAGAATGTTCAGTTAATATTTAACATAAAATGAAAGCATAGACAGTAAAGGGTAACATAGCTGCTTCTATCATTTGCCTTGTAATGTTTGACAAATGTTTGTATTTTTATGAAAATGAACACCACAATGTTTTCTGGTTGTTGGTAGTTTTTTTTTTTTTTTAATATAAAAATCGTCCAGTTTAGTCTTAAGTCTGCTGTTTAAGGGACCGTGGGAATCACAGGTATATGTTTTCCATTTAAAAATCTTTTTTTTGTTTGATTGTTTTTATTGTTCAGTGGAAGGTACTGGCATGCAGAAAAGGTTGGACTTTTCCCAGCATTCCTCTGGTCTGGTGTGTTGTTCTGCATATGTTGAGACAAGTCTGCTGCTTCAGAGAATGTGCATCATCTGAAGCTTCTGTTTGTGGCCACCAGGGGGCAGTGAAGCTGAATGTTTTACATCTCCACTATTAAAAAATTCTACACGGAGTCTTTTGTATTTATATATATATATACTTTTTCGTTTTGGGGGTCGGGGGGTATCCATTTTTCTTTTTACTAAAGCCGTGAATGCCATTAATGTACTACATTCCGATACTCCGAAGAGTTGTTCTGATATTTGATTTTTTACTAAAGTTTACTGTCAAACCTGCAGTTACAGTCATGTCCTCGAATTGAACCAATAAATATGTATTTTTTCCGTTTTCATTTGAGTGCAGACTTATTTTGGTCATTTATTTTGTAAACGTCACCATCAATTTTTCAAAATCGTTCAGCAATTTGTCATAGCTACAACATTCTACTGCGCATGTGCAGAATGAAAACAAGGTGGGGCAACAAAAAAAGTTAAACGTTTCTGACGGGAAGAGAAGAGCAGCGCGCCCCTCTTGGTAAAAATTCACTTTCCTTACTGGCCGGGTCCAATTTAGCGGTTCTTTTCTTTTGTGGGTTTAAAAAAACAGCTATTCTATTAATCGTGTCTGCTATATAGAAACCAATGACGGGAATCGAACCCGCCACCAGCTGCTGATTTTTGCGCTTAAGTTTTTGATCACCTGGAAACACGTTTTTCGCTTCTTCCTTAATCGGTATATTGATGTCATGATCGATAGTCATTGATCCGCGGCTGGGATGGAAATGCTGGAGCTGCTGCTCGGATGAAAACGGACCGATCCAGCCGCCGTAGCTTCAGATCAGTTGGCAATAGCTGCAAACAGGTGATGTATGTATGTGTGTTGGAAACTATAGGGTTTTATCATGTGGACATAATATTAAGAATGCACAAGTTTGGGGGGGTGATTATAAATTTTATTTTATAAAGTATTGTTTCTTTTGCATCGTGACAACTTAGGAGTTTAGGGAACTCTTCATATCCTTTTTTTAAAACTAATTTGACTGACTTCCTGGGTTAGAAAGGTCACACCAGGCAGCTAAGTGTTATGCTTTAACGTGTTTCTGGCCGCACAAAAATGTGTTCTTGAAAGTTAATGCGTTCAAAAGTCCCCTGGTGTCCACTTAGCTTGTCACTATCAGCAGCAACCAAGTTAACAGCTACACACAAGCAATATGCAACACCATTTTTTTGGTTTTCCTTCCACCGCAGAAAAACAAAAAAGCTGTGAATGGTGTTCTCTACTGCAAAGAGACAGAACTTCCTTATGGTGAAGTTAAGGGTGTGTGGATGCAGTCCAACTGTTGGAGTGCTCTTTAGCAGTACAGATTGTTGAAACAAAGATTGGAAACCACAGCAAAGGGAGCTGCATCAGCAGAGCAGCTTGCACTGCTTTTGCACAGCCCTGCAGCAAAGGAAGCATCCATTTTTGCACACACACATTTTTTTTTCTACTTGAATGAAGTTTCTTTTCCCCCAGTGTGTGCACTTTCATGAGATCAGCCACCTGAACTTAGGATGCAAAGGTCGTTCTGGTTGGATGGAAGCCAAATTCAAGTGGGCTGCCCCTCACTAATATAATAGTGTTTCTCTTCCTGCTACTTTGTGCCCTTGTTTGGCAGTGTTAGGTTTGCATGTGTTTATTACAAAATACTTCTTTGTTTCACTGTCATTTGCCTTAACAACAGGAAAACCTATGAATCATAACATAATAAATAGGCTGGGATGAGCTGCAACCAATTT
Organism: Oryzias curvinotus; assembly: GCA_023969325.1. NCBI lineage: Eukaryota > Metazoa > Chordata > Actinopteri > Beloniformes > Adrianichthyidae > Oryzias > Oryzias curvinotus. Next base: position 19,421,259 of record CM043711.1, on the reverse strand, counting down.
TGACTTATTTCTAATATTTGGATTTTAGTGTGTACAAAAGTGACTTTTAAAAATATCTGCTTGATTATAAATGGTTGGGAAATATATTCCAGTCCCAGGATGAGGACCGTTGTTTTCTGACTAAAAGTCACTCCGGACTATAAGTTGCAGACACAAAAAATGCACAACAAAGAGGAAAAAAATCACAAATACATCACACTTTTGAGAAAAATGTATTTAACAATTACAGGGCCAAGAACAAACATTTTATCTACCAAGATCTACTAAGAATTATGTTTTCATTTTGTATCTATAAAAGATAGATACAGGTGTGTCTGGTAGTATGTTTCATGAAGGAAACAAGGTTTTTGTAACACTGTGTTCAGGTATTAAGTGCACAAGCCAAATGTAAACATACAGAAATACCAATCTCAGTTTTAAGCTAAATTATTATTATTTGTTACTTACGCGGTCGCCTAAACACGTGTTTTATGCTTTTGCTTTTTAAATTAGATCATGATTGCCTGAGGACAGAAAAAAAAGAGGGCTTCTCTCAAAGCACTCACAGCAGTCATTTCTTCTTACATCTTGATGCACAACATACCAATCGCACACATAATCGGGACTCTTCATCTCAGATTTTGTCTGCAGGTCGATGAGGGAGTGGCAAGTTTGCAAAAAGCCAGAGGAGACATTTCTGCATTCCTGTCTTGTCTTGCTGTTTTGTTCTTTAAATCGCACTGCGTTCAGGATCTGTGCAGATTAGTTAAAGTCATCAGGCGTTGGTTGATGAGGAAAAAGCTACATTAGAATCTGCAACATTATTTTGTTTCCTTTTTGATGGATTATCCTCTCTCCCAGGTTCAATTTTTTGCGTGAATTGTCCTATTTAACTGTTGCTTTCTGTAGTTGATTGCATTCTTTGTCATTCATCAACAGATCACGTTGGTGATCATAACTGACTTGAGCTCAGTGCCAGTAGAAACTGTGCTGCCTCACAAGGACAGCCTTGTTATCTCCCTGCTTCTGTGGAGATGGCTGAGCCACTTTGCAGCACATGAAGGTCTGTCTCATTCACAGAGCTGTCAGTACCCTGCAGCTGACATGCAGCCACGACTGCCTGAGTGGAGGCCCCCTCTTGAAATGACCAGAAGTTCATGAGAGAAGTTTCTACTTCCAGACTTAACTTTTTCTAAAACCCAATGTAAAAAATGTAAATGTAATTTTAGCTCCTCTTACAAACTGATAGAAAACAATGGCACAACTTTCACACTTGAAGTGAAAGTTTAGTTTTAATATCCATTGAAGTATAATTGAGTAAGTTTATTACGCTTTACCTAAATTGAAAGACCAACACAGATAGCGATATTTCACAAATATACTTCAAAGTGTTAAAATTGGTATATTTCAAAGAGCATTTAAAGATCAGTGTCCGTCATGGTTGATCTAGAGGCACACCACTACAAGTCTTTCTTTATTTGGATCTACAAATCTATAATGGGTGGTGTTTGGCTCTCAGTGGAATTCTTCAGATGTGTTTTGTGTGATTTTGTAAATTTCAATTTTTTACTGTTCATAACTCTTGAGTAGAGACGTTTTTCGTTAATTTCTATCATTTATGCGTCAATTGTATTTGATAACATGTGCCGAGCCAAAGGACCAGCCGGCTAAGTTAGACTGTAACTACCCAGATATTCCATGCAGATGATGCTCTCATTGTCATTTGGACAGGTTACCATATCATTTTATTCTAAGATTTATGGCTGACAGTGAAGAAATTAATTTGTCTTTGGTGAACTTTTGACTTTACCTCTGACATAATCAGTGGCTTTTGCTTTTATTTTTTTTTTGGTTGAGATTGAAATCTCAACCAAAGTCATGTACATGTCTGTATACATGTCTGTATGCTGTTTTTCTATGGTGGCCCTGAAAGGACTAACCAAAATTCAAGAATGCAAAGTTAAAATTTTCTCTTGTAACTGATAATAGCAGATGTGGGTAGTAATGAACAAGGTACATTTACTGAAATTTTGGTACATTCTCTAAGAAACTTTACCATAGTAGGGATGTGGAAGTCTTAGAGAAAGACGACATTCTGGTTTGTTAAGCATCAGTGATGAATTTTAGCATATAAATTAACAAAACAAAACGTATAAACAAGAGGAATTTCTTTTTTGATTAGGTTAGTTCCATATTTTACTTTATCATCAGCAAATACATTTTAGACTAATAACCGCACAAGTTTACATTTTTTGCTCAGTCTTGAGTACTTTTGTCACCAGTTACTTTTTTTTACTCTTATCAGTGATGAAAGTCTTCCGGGAATTCCCGGAAATCCGGGTTTTTGAGCAAACCGATCGTATTTTACGGGAAATAAAGACCTGATCGCTTTCCGGATGAAAAAAATATCTGAAATTTGCGAATTTTCACTTATTTTCTATATTTCTCCGTGGATCGCTTTCTCTATGGGCCCGGCTGTCTTGTCTTCCCGGCCGAATTGACCAATGACGGGACGTTTTAGTTGCTTTTGGATGCGTCGACGGCTCTAATTGGCTCCGTCTGTACCACGTGGTCAGCGGACCCACGCTAAACTTTCACAAACAAATCTCAAGAGTGTGCGATTAAATTTGTGTTAAAATAATGGCGGGCATCGTCATTATTGAGCTTGGTCACGACCTCAGTTGTGAGAAGAAGATAAAGACAAATTTGAGTGGTCTTGGCTGGAGGAGAAAGACAAATATGTTGGAGGTGAGTACAACTGTTGTTCAGAATTTCACTCTCCGTTCAAATACAACTAGTTACGGTGGAAATTATGCAGAGATTAGGGTAATGGCTGACGAAGTGTGCGTTATTATTACTTTTTTCGCGTCGGACGGTTGCCTCCGCGAAGTGCGTTAAAGTAATAACGCACACTGAGGCCATTAACCCGCTTATACCACGGTCACTTACAAAAGCAATACATATCAACCAGTTTTTAGTCCTTAATTTTTTTTTCGATTTGTATTGCTTTTCTCACAAAAAGCGGACTATATCGCGATGCATCACGTAACACATAGTCCGTCGCGCAGCATCACCGCTGCAGTCAAGATTCAGCGATATATATATATAGATGCTGATCGTCCCGATGGGTTGAATAAAGCATCAGATCAGAGAGAAAGTTCTGCTCTTACCGCTTGTTTTTGTCCAAATGATGAAGCAAAAGGTTTAAAAGAAGCCAGCGCAGTGATACAATAAGTTAAACTAGGTGACCGGAATCAGGTTTTAATGCACACCCAGCAGCCAATCAGAATCGAGTATTCCACCGGACCATGGTATGAAACATGCTAATACAGTGGTCCCCAACCTTTTTGACACCGTGGACCGGTACAACGCAAGACACGTTTACCGCGGACCGGTCGGGGGGGGGGGGGGGGGGGGGGGGGGTTTAGTTGCAACGCTGCAGCGCAAGGCACATTTACCGTGGACCGGGGGTGGTATTTTCTCTTTAGTAATAATAATAATAACAATAATAATTATAATTTTCCCCTTGTCAAGGCAACTTTCTAAAGAAGTTTCTTTTTTGCTCATTTTGGTTGTTTGGATTTCATTTTTGTGGGGTTTATCACCTGATGTTTGGTGTCGCGACTTTGACGTGCGTTAAGTGTGACACATGTAACAGAGAGAATCCGGTCACTTTTCAAAATAAAACGTTTTTGTCGGAAAAAAACAATAAAATGGAAATTATTTTTTCTTTCTGTGCGTTCCGGTGCCAAAATTTCCCGCGGCCTGGAACCGCTCCGCGGCCCGGTGCCAAGTGTCCCGCGGCCCGGTACCGGTCCGCGGCCCGGTGGTTGGGGACCACTGTGCTAATACATTGTTTGAAACCCCCCTTGTAGATTTTCTTGATCTGACTGCAGAATAACAGACCACATTGATCAAAACTGAAACATCTGAATACATTTCTTTATCTAATTTATTTGTATTTATTCCTAATTACCAATTATTTAGTTCAGTTTTGCTCAAAAACATATTATTGACATTAATTATAATTATAAGTATTTGGTGGTTTGGACCCACACTCCCTTAAAAAAGAATGTTAACAATGTTTCATTTTGTTTGTATGTTTTGATATTTCCCAGATTACTAAGTATTGGTGTTAAGGAATTTATGTATTATGTTATAGAAAGATAGTTTAAAGCAGATCCCATATTTTGATATAATTATAGTTTGAGAAAACAGTATTTCTAAAGCAGAAATCGTTCAAATAAATGAGGTACTTTCATAGAATATCATAGTTACTGGTGTTTTTTTTGCCATTTGGGGCTTTGATGTTACTATATTTTAGCCACTGTATTGTAACACTCTACAGTTCATTTAGAGTCTTAATATATCTGTCGTGGGTTGACTATGGAACACACATGAACAAAAAAAACATCCACTTAAATCAACAAATGTTCTTTAACCATCATAATTTCATTGAACCCAATCACACTCCATAAATCGCGCACCCGATTACATTATAGGTACGTGCCCGTGTTTACAATGATTCCCTATTGTCCGTCTAGCGACTTCCATCTGTACGCGCGTAAGCGCTCCAACTTAAAAATTCCTCCCAAAGTCAAAAGAAAAAGAAAAACTGAAATGATCTCACCCCGTCCTTCGGGTTAACGTCAGGGAGTCTCCGTTTGCTCTCGGTCACTTTCCAGCCACGTCCATCCCCAAAAGAAATTAATAATAATCCCCGCGGCAGTATTTTGAAAGGTCCACGTCAGATCCTCCTCTGTAACTCCCGATGGTCGGTTTCCGGGGTATTCCGTGCGTTCTTGCTCCTTGGAAGGGCCCTCGTAGTCTCCCTTTCCGTCTCGTCAGAGTTTTCACTCTCCTTAGGCCTCCTGCCCACATTGTCTGTCCCTTTTTAACCCGGAAGCCATGCCGTGTGTTAACGCACCCCAGCTGATCGCATCAGCTGTGAGGAGTGACGTCAGCGGCATCCCCGGTACACAAATACCCAAATTAAACACATACACTAAAATAAAAGGTAAACATAGGACCTCTTCACCTCATAGGGTGTAAAATACAGAAAACATGATACACTTATGTGGCTTTGTCACATAGTCCCCCCCTCCAGCCGAAGGCTTCTAAGGACTTAACCCATGATAGGTTTTTAAATTAACCACATGGACGGTATCTTCCTTCTGTGGGTCACCCCAACCAACCCTATAATTAACAGGTCCTAATCTTTGTAGTACTTTTGCTGGCCCTTCCCATCTAGGCGCAAGCTTTGCTGTGAACTTATCAGTGGCTTTGGAAAGTGGATGTGTTCGGACCCAGACTAGGTTACCCGGAAGAAAGTGCGCATCTTTCCTCCGTTGGTTATAGTACCTAGCTTGTCTAGCCTGATGCAACCCCACTCTCCGTTTGACCTCCTCTGCCATTTTACGTTGCCGCTCTACCAGGTTGTACGACCCCAACTGTTCAGGTGATGGAGGTTTTTGAATTAACCTCTGCAGTGGGCCAAGTATGTTTCGTCCTAAGGCTAACTCTGCAGGGGTTTTCCCTGTTGTTTCCTGTTGAGCTGTATTTATGGCAAAGCGGAACTCAGGGATCCATTGGTCCCAGGTGTTGTGTTGCTGGCCGATAAAGGAGGAAATCATGGTCTTTATGGTTCGGTTGAAACGTTCTGTCAGATTAGTTTGAGGATGGTAGCTGGTGGTTAATTTCTGTATGACTCCCCAGTTGTTACAGAGTTCGTTCAACAGATGACTGGTAAATTGAGGACCCCTGTCCGACACCAAGTATTTTGGTACCCCCCAACGCGTAAATATTTCTTCCCGTAGGACTCTTACAACCCGGGGTGTTTTGCCATCTTTGAGGGGAAACATTTCCACCCATTTTGTGTAATAGTCAACAACCACTAGAAGAACGGTGTTTGACTTTTTGCTTCTTGGGAAAGGTCCCATGATATCAATTCCCAACATCTCTCCCGGCAGAGACACAGAGGTGTTTTGTAATAAACCTGATGGTTTTCGGTTATCCGCTTTGGTTCTTTGACACACCTCACAGTTTTTTGTATGCTCCCATACATCTTTACGCACATTAGGCCACCATGCTACCTCCAAGACCCGCAGCAATGTTTTTAGTTGTCCCAGATGTCCTCCTAGAGGGTTATCGTGAAAATACTTTAGGAAGTCTGAGATTAGCAACTTAGGAACCACTAACTGGAATTTTGTTCCTTGATCTCCCAGCGGAACCCGTCGATACACGACCCCTTGATGTTTAATAAAACTGATCCGGTCGGCAGGAGGGTTCACTAACTGAGACTGACATAGGTCATTCACTGTTGAGTCCTTAGCCTGGGCCTCGGCTATCTCTGCTAAGGTTGTGGGTAAATCGGTGGAACTCTTCCTTGTGATCTTTAAGCACGGAGCAGACTTGTTTTCATAATGTTCACCGGTCTGTAGTAAGTTGTTATAACCTCTGGTTCCCACCTCTGGTTCCCATACCCTTGATAAGGCATCAGGAACCTGATTGAGACATCCCTTCCTGTAGAGCACTTTAAAGTTGAACTGCTGTAAACGTAAGGTCCAGCGCGTCAACCGGGAAGATGACTTTGGACAATTGAATGCCCATGATAATGCTGCATGGTCTGTATATATGAGAAACTCCTGTCCTTCTAGGTAGTGTCGCCATTTCTCCACTGCCCAAACTACAGCCAAACACTCCTTCTCTGTGGTGGAATAGTTCTTTTCTGGCCCATTAAGCAGTCGGGAAGCATAAGCGATGACTCCCTCACCTTTTTCTGTTTCTTGGGTCAGAACTGCTCCAAGACCCACCTCACTAGCATCTGTGTGAACTTGGAAAGGAAGCATTGGGTTAGGTTGAATTAATACAGGAGGGCTTTGTAAAGCTTTTTTCAACATATCCATTCTGACCTGGCATTCCTCAGTCCATCTCCACTCAACCCCTTTTTTCTTTAAATTATGCAAAGGAGCGGCTATATCTGCAAAGTGAGGTATGAACTTGTGGTACCATCCAACTAAGCCTAAGAATCGTTGGAGGGATTTTAGGTCTTTGGGAGCAGGGAAATTGGTTACTGCTTGGGTCTTGTCTGGGTCAATCTCCACACCTTTCTCGGACACAAGGTGACCCAGAAACCTCAACTGCCTTTTGAAAAAATGGCACTTCTTCATATTTAAATTAAGATTGGCAGCCTGCAGCTTTTGAAATACAGTGGCCAAATCTCTCTGATGGTCTGCTTTTGTCTTTGAATACACAATGATGTCGTCAATGTATACAAAACATATCCGTCCTCTCAACTGTCCTAAAACTTTCTCCATCAGCCGTTGAAATGTTGCTGCTGCGTTCCGCAATCCGAAAGGCATGCATTTGAATTGGAAAAGGCCCAGGTGTGTTGTAAAAGCAGTGACTGGTTTACTACTGTCATTCATCTCTACCTGCCAATAACCTGCCTGGAGGTCTAAGGAGCTAAACCAGGAGGCGCCTTCCAGTGACTCCAAGATGTCATGAACAAGTGGCATAGGATATGCGTCAGGCAGGGTCTTGGCATTGATCTTCCTGTAATCCACACAAAACCGGTAGGATCCATCAGGCTTGTTCACTAGGACTACAGGAGATGACCAGGCCGACTGCGAGGGCTCTATGATGTTTTCTCGCAGCATTTTTTCTACATGTTCCTCGATCACCTTCTTCTTTAAAGGAGAAACTCTGTAAGCTCTACTTCTGACTGGTACATCATCCTTTAAGAAAATAGTGTGTTTTTCTACATTGGTCTTCCCTAAAACTCCTGATGTGACTGTAGGCCAATCATCAATCAGGGTTTTCAGCAACTCAGGAAAATCTGTGTCATAGGTCACTGGGTCAGGTGTGGTGGTGGCTGCCCAACATGGAGGAAGTTTTCCGGGTTGAATAGCATAGTAAAGCTGAACTGATGGCAAAGAGGGGTTGGCTGAGTAGTGATCTCTGGACCGCACTTGTATTGGCAAACCGAACTCATGATACACATAACCTTGGTCAGATCTTAAGCCGTATGAATTCTTAGCCAAGTTGAGAATGGCACCGGATCTTGAAAGAAAATCCAAACCCAGGATTAAAGGAAAGGCAAGGTGTACATCTTCCATTATATGGACAGACAATGGCCACTGTCCCCCTTGTCCTTCTAGACAAATGGTCTTTTTACCAAGGGCTTGATGCACTGTTCCATCCGCCATGACAAACCATTGTCTTTCAGCAGGTTGAATGCTTTCCTCGTTCCGAGCTAATTCTCTCCATAAACCATTCCTCATCAATGTAAACGAGCTCCCAGTGTCCACTACAGCCTCAACTTTCACCCCCCGTATGGTGATTGGGATCATTAAAAGTTTAGGCTCACAACCTTTCTGTGGGTTCTGTTTTCCCACTGTGACCCCTATTGCTCCCTTTGGCATCATTTTCCGGTCAGTTTGTCTTTTGGGTTGTCTATCAGCTCCAGCATGCACCTTCTGCCAGTACTCTTTAGCTCCTGAACAGTCCTTCTCCACCATTGAACCTACTTTTACCAGCTGGGCTACCGATGAAACGGTCCCACGCAAACAGCCGGCCACCTTGGGGTTGATGTTATTAAGTATCCGTCGAACTATCTCTTCCTCTGTCATGTCTCGTTTCCACTTCAGACACAAAGCCCTATAGTCATAGGCAAAGTCACGTAAACACTGCTCCGGCCTCTGCACAGTTGTTCTTAATTGCTCTTCCACTTCACTTAAATAATCAGTTGGCAGGAAAGCGGATAAAAAAGCCTCCTTGAATGTCAACCAATCCTGCACAACAGGTTTAGTGGCTTTCCACCAGCTTAAAGCGGGTCCCTTCAGGACCGCGGACAGGGCTCCTAACAGTTCGTGATTTGATAAGGGTCTAAGGTCAAGATAGTTTTCACACTGTTCAATGAAATTCAGCGCATCCGAGGTCTGCGGACCACCGAACGTGGGAAAATCCAACCGAACAGGAGGTTTGGAGTAAAAGGAGGTTGCACCAGACTGACTTATTTGGTGTGAATGACGGGGTGTGGGTGTTACAGTGTAATCTGTTTCGGTGGATATGGCTACTGTTCGCCGAGGTAGAGGGGTACTAACAGTCCTAAGTTTCTTTAGTTGGTTCTGCCATTTCTCATCTCTTCGCAATAAACAGTTCACCACATCCTTCTCAAGTTTTTCTATGCTGGACGTTAAAGTTTTTTCTAGCTTAGCAAAGCTAATGTCCACATACTCCCTGAAATTACTTTCGCGGTTAAGAGAGCTTGTGACAGATGCTCTGAAGTTTCCTCTAATTCCTTCACATGATCTTTAAGTGCTGCCATTTCCTGAGCTAGATTGTCATTCTCAGTTTGACAGTTTTGTTCTTGTGTATGAGCTTCTTCTGTCTCAGCAACTGGAGCTTCTCCTGTCTCAGCAACTATAACCTCAGCAGCATCATTCACAGCATCCCCATTATCCCCCTGTACCGACCCTTCATCCTCACTGTTATGCAGGTATAAGGTACTTAATAATGATGATAATTCTCCATCTGAAGTTCGTCTGCGGGTAACAAATGGCCCCGCGGTGAAATCTAACTCTGTTTCAGCCTCAGCCATTTCTGCTGCTTTGTGTCTCAGTAACTTCTTTACTAGAATTCTTAGAAGTAATATATACGTAAATGATCACCCCACACACACACTTGAAAACAAATTACAAAAAGGATAAATTAAATCCCCATACTGGCCACCATATGTAACACTCTACAGTTCATTTAGAGTCTTAATATATCTGTCGTGGGTTGACTATGGAACACACATGAACAAAAAAAACATCCACTTAAATCAACAAATGTTCTTTAACCATCATAATTTCATTGAACCCAATCACACTCCATAAATCGCGCACCCGATTACATTATAGGTACGTGCCCGTGTTTACAATGATTCCCTATTGTCCGTCTAGCGACTTCCATCTGTACGCGCGTAAGCGCTCCAACTTAAAAATTCCTCCCAAAGTCAAAAGAAAAAGAAAAACTGAAATGATCTCACCCCGTCCTTCGGGTTAACGTCAGGGAGTCTCCGTTTGCTCTCGGTCACTTTCCAGCCACGTCCATCCCCAAAAGAAATTAATAATAATCCCCGCGGCAGTATTTTGAAAGGTCCACGTCAGATCCTCCTCTGTAACTCCCGATGGTCGGTTTCCGGGGTATTCCGTGCGTTCTTGCTCCTTGGAAGGGCCCTCGTAGTCTCCCTTTCCGTCTCGTCAGAGTTTTCACTCTCCTTAGGCCTCCTGCCCACATTGTCTGTCCCTTTTTAACCCGGAAGCCATGCCGTGTGTTAACGCACCCCAGCTGATCGCATCAGCTGTGAGGAGTGACGTCAGCGGCATCCCCGGTACACAAATACCCAAATTAAACACATACACTAAAATAAAAGGTAAACATAGGACCTCTTCACCTCATAGGGTGTAAAATACAGAAAACATGATACACTTATGTGGCTTTGTCACAGTATGTTTTGCAGCTTTAAGGAAAAGCGTAGATTGTAGGATTGTGTTACTTTTAGCAATTATCTAAATTCTTTTTCAGGACCAGCAAGTCCTGGTTAGTCAAACTAGGGGTTTGAATGACAAATCATGATGCTCCAATTAGTCTTAGTTTCTTGATTAAGAAGTGAATAACTAGCTGCCAGAATGTACCAGAATGCATCTAAGACCAAGTATTTTTCAAAAATTTCGCTCCGCGCCGTCATATCGCTCAAAGAAAAGTTCAGGGAATTTTTCCTGGCCTGACTTTCATCACTGTCTTATTAAAATACTTAATAATTTTTTTTTTTTTTTGGATGACCACATTTTAATTCTACTCAGATAATACTTTTTAAAGATTTGAATCTTAGTGCTTTAAAGAAATGTAGAGAAAATATTTGAGAGGACAGGAGCCTCTTCAAACTTCTTATTACTTATTATATGAATAAAATGCATAAACTTAAGCAGTTATACCAAGCTATTTAAGATAAAAGTTCGCCGATGTAGAACATCAGAAAGACCAAGATCTGTCACTTCCCATGATGCTATCTGCTAACAACCTTTCTTTAGGAAACGTAAAAGGTTCAGGTCACATTTCCAATCAGAGACATATGCTCTTAAAGGAAGAGTGAACTTAGACCCTGACATGCGTCTGATGTACAGAGACCCCCCCCACTTTGACCTAGTATCATTCTAACTCTGGCATGTCTTACAGGAAGTTGACTTGGCAGTAGTGGACATGTCACAGGATGTGACCTCATGTAAAGGGAACAAACTGTTGGAGCCAGAATTTTCCTTGAGCTCCAACCATTAAAAGCCACAACTTTTCCATGGGAACTGAAAGAGGAAGTGGGGCTTAGAATGAGGACAGAGGGGGTGGGTGGGATTGAGCATAACTCCATCCGTACGTCATAATTCGGTTTGCTCTGTTTGTATCACGGAAGCTCCTGGCAACTCAGGCCAAAGGTTGGTGTTGTAGAGGCTTTTTTCTTTGTGTGGAGGATGAGTCTCTTAAGTCTGATTGGATATTAGCATTACATTCCAGCACTATATGGAAACTTTTGATTTATGTAGGGGTTTTTATGCAAGAATAAAATATAGATTTTAAAAAAATGCCTAATATATGATTTTACATCCGTTCTTTGTGTGATTTAGTGTGTTGAGAAATAAAAGCTGATCACCATATGCAATCTGTTGTCCTGCGTCACGGAAATGTGAAGCACTTGTGAAAGTAGAAGGAAGCAGACTTGTCCGTGCAGCGATTGTTTGTGTGAGTTATTTTTACTGGCACTGTCTGAGTTGACAGTATAGTCGGATAAATGCTGACTTAGATGCATTTTAATTGCAAATGAATTGCTATGCCAAAAAGCATCAATGCTGTGTTTTCCATTAAACCTTGTTTGCCTTAAGGAAATATGTTTAAATTTCCTATTTTGTATATTTCTTATGCAGGTACTGTGTGTATTCAACTGCTCTAATGGTAGCAGTTAGAAAATCTCACCTGTGAGAGGATTGAAGCACCTCACCATGACAGAGGACCAGGTAAGATCTGTTTTGTTTGATTGCTGTTAAGCAATCAGTAAAGCAAGCGCTGTTCAACTCTATTCACCTAAAATGAGCCTACCTTGAGTTTGTTTGGATCATTTAACCTTTAGTTGAATTTTTTGCAATCTTCAAAACCCTTCAGTTAATTTTGTCTTTCTCACACTTTGTTCAACTAACTTTGCATTATTCTGAGCTTCATCAAACATTAACCAGCAAATTTTGCATAGGTTAGTATTAGCCAGCATGCTAGCTTTGGTAAACATGTCAGATAATTTTTAGCTGAGTCAATAAGGGTCCATTATTGTAACAATAGTGTTGCCTTTGTCTTTCTGTGTATCCATTTATAAACAGGTCTATAATAATTTTGTATTTGCTTGTTTTTCACATGGTTTTAGATAACTTTTTCCCATTTTTTAGCCAAATTAACAACGTTCAACATTAGCAATTTAACTTCGGCCTTTTTGCTTTTTCTAAATTGGCTTTTACTTTTAATTTTACCATTGTCTCAACATTATTTGGCTAGTCTTGACTTGGATGTTATCCTGGATGGATATGTTTATCCTTAAACATTATTCAGGTGTTTTCCACTTTCTTACGATTTTCTTTGGTTAAGCGTTTACCTTTTATGTTATATATACATGTTTTATTTTATATATGTATACATACACACACACACACACACACACACACACACACACACACACACACACACACATATGTGTGTGTTAACATGGTTTTCGCCTATGTTTCAGAATCCATGGCCACAAGGCACAGAGTGTGTGGCAAGGTACAGCTTTAAAGGGACATCAGAGCAGGACCTACCATTTAACAAAGGAGACATCTTGACAATTATTGTTGTGACAAAGGTAAATTAAATTTATCATAGTTTGCATTTTTCAGATTTAAATACACTCAATATATTCATTAAGTTTAAAAGATCTATTACACATATAATTCAATTTTTGGTTTAAGGATCCAAACTGGTATAAAGCTAAAAATGCTGCTGGCCAGGAGGGAACGATTCCAGCCAACTATGTCCAGAAAAGAGAAGGTGTTAAAACTGATGGAAAACTGAGCCTAATGCCGTAAGTACACAATAAAAAAAACCCAATAATTTGGAGTTCTAAAATTCCCTTTAGTCTTTTAACCTTTAAACCAAACAAGATTATGTTATAGTGTCTGCTGTTTGCTTTCAGCTGCTTGAAGCTTGTAGTGAGTATTTGCAGTAGTGGACAAAACTGCTAACCCTTTTCCTATGGTTGTACGCAGAAGGCCAGTGCCTAATTTGTTATGGCGGAGAAGCTGTGGTTGTGTGAAAGGAGACCACAGTAGGCTTGGGCTGTGTCGTAATTGCAGAACATCTGTGTCTGCCTCCCTTTTAGTTTTGCATGAAGTCAGCACAGCTTCCTGTTGTTTCTGTTATATTCTTGTCTATTTCAGAGAGAAGTATTCTCAGTAATCTGCCCGTCTGCCCACGTAATGTTGCCATGAGCATATTGCTGTTTGTTTAGAAATGATCAGTTTATATTTGATGCACTTGAATCTCTAACATGCGTTCCAAATGAATTTTTAAGAGTAATACTCACCAACATAGATGCGTACAACAGTTTAAAACATGAACCAGTTATAATCTGGATTTTTAAATCCATTCTAAAATATGATACTTTTTAAATTCATCTTCCAAGGGATGATGGTGGTGGTGAAAAAAAGTCAAAACACTTCTTCCACAGTGTCAAATCTGAAAAAGATCCTTTGTAAATGTGTGACTAAAAGCCTTTGTCACAACTTTCCAACAAGATTCCCTGAGTTATATTTAAAAATCTATTTAAATTTCCTATGGAGTCACATGTAAATAAGGTTATTGTACATTCTAAAAACTACATTTGAATATGTGACTAGCACTGTAATAAAACCGGTCTTGCTAAAATGCAAATTGCCATAATCTATACATATGTGCCTACAAATAAATGAAAATATAATTTGAATTATTTTCATTTATTGCGCCTTGAAGATCAGTGTTAACAGCATCGTACGGGTTGGTTTAAAAAGGACAGTCGAAGGCTTACAGAATTGAGTCATCTGCATAAAAGTAACACAACCATGTTGCTTTAAGAAACGTCAGCACCTCTGCTATAGCGGTTCCTCTCTTTTACATACTAATGTCTGAGTCGACTGCCTAAAACAGCGGAAAGCTTTTTGCGCAATACTGACGGAGGCAAATCACTGGAGGAAAAAAAAGAACAACCTTTACTATTGGCATGGTTTCTAAATTTAACAGAACTTTTTTCTGTGTTGTCATAAATGGAAGCTTGTAGATTAAAGCAGACTTTTGGGGACAATAGATAGATAACGCCCTTGTTTTTCCATTATATGTTTTTTTTTTTTTTTTACTGCAGAAAAAGACAACCAGAAAGGGTTCTGGGTAAAAAAAAAAAAAAGTGAATCTGCTCTAAAGCTGTACTTGCCTTCACCACTGTAAAGTTCATTATCAACTCTGAAAGAAGGAATGTCAAAAAATCCAAGAAATCACACTGTTTGATTTTTAAAGAATGTGTTTGTATAGACTGGCTAGGCCATTCCAGAACCTTGAAATGCTTTTGAGGTAGCCTCTCCTTTCTTTCCCAGGTGATGTGTTTGGGATCATAGTCCTACAGATCCAACTGTGTTTCACTCTCAGTGCTCTCACTGATGGAAGGAGTTTTTTGTCCTCAAGCTCACTCCACATGATGGCCCCATTCATCCTTTCCTTTATACGGATCAGTCGTCCTGTCCCCTATGCAGACAAGCAGCCCCAAACCATGATGTGTTCCCCCTTATGCCTTACAGTTTGGTATGGTCTTCTTGAGATGCAACTCAAGCGTTCCCCCAATCCTCTGGATCATCCAGGTGGTTTCTGAAGAACTTTAGACTGGTTTGGACGTGCTAGTTAGGCAGGGAGGCCTTTGGAGCACTGTAGGATTTACATCTATTACAATGTCATCTGTTACTATTGTAATATTTGTTACTGTGGTCACAGCTCTTTACAGGTTCTGCTATGTAGTTCTGCTATGTAGTTCCCTATGTAGTTCTGTAGCTTCATTATTCTCCTTTGTACCAAGCAGGGTAGATCTTCCATGGAGCTCCAGGTGGAGGGAGATTTTCATTGATCGTGTATTTTTTTCATTTTCTGATAATTGCTCCAACAGTTGATCTCTTTTCATCAAGCTGCTTGCTTGTTGTAGAATGGTTCATCTCAGTCTTGTTCAGGTCTTCAAGCTTGTTCCTGGTGTCCTTTGACAGCTCTTTGGTCTTGGTCATGGTGGAGAGGTTGCAGTCTGACTGTCGAAAGACGTGGACAGGTGTTTTTGATACAGATAACCAGTTCTAACATGTGCCATTAAAACAGGTAGCAAATGAAGAATGTAAGATAATCTTGAAGAAGTTACAGGTCTGTGGGGGACCAAATTCCTGCTAGTTTGTAGGAGCTAAATATGTCTTTTCTGCACCATTATTTATAAATAAAAAAATGTGATTTCTTGGATTTTTTTAACATACTGTCTCTCAAACTTGAGGTGTCTTTATGACAAGCATCTTTTAAAGTGGGATAACTTGCAGAATCAGTGACTGACAAATACTTTTTTGCCCCATGCAAATTCTTTCCGTCTATCTACATGACTGTTATGTATTATAGTACGCCACAAAAATCTATCTATTGGCCTAATATTTGTGAATACAACTACAAAAAAATCATCAAAACTACAAAAATGTGACATACTTTTAAACAATGTCCTGACTGAGCAAGTAACTCTCTAACTGCATGTGGACAAAACCCCACTAAAACAACTTTTGAGTTGAAGGAACTTTTAAAGCAGCAACTTTGGTACAATTGGGTAAAAAGCCAAACCAAAAAAACACGTAAAGGTCACAGCTGTTTCCGTGCTCATGCAGAGAGGCCAGCTTCAAACTGTCATTTCATTTTATCATTAAGAATAAGATAAAAGTGAAAATCCACCTTAACTTTTAAGCACCCCAATAAAAATGGCTTTTAGACACTAAAGAGAACAGATATAAAGCAAATAGATCACTCTTTTGAGGTCTCTGTGTATCAGCATAGAAATGACAGGATTTACTCTGACAGATTTCATGTGAATCTGTCCTTGGGGTGCTCTGATTTTTGGCTTGATGCTCCACTTCCAGATGGTTTCATGGGAAGATAACTCGGGAGCAGGCAGAGCGACTCCTCAACCCCCCGGAGACGGGCCTGTTCTTGGTGCGAGAGAGCACCAACTTCCCCGGCGACTACACGCTTTGCGTGAGCTGCGACGGGAAAGTGGAGCACTACCGAATCATCTACCACAATGGCAAGCTCACCATCGACGAGGAGGTCTACTTTGAGAACCTCATGCAGCTGATGGAGGTGAGCAGTAGGATTTGTGTTTTGATTTGTTTTCACATCAAGCTTTTTTACAAAATTTAGTCTGATGCTATATTAGAGTTACAGCATAAGTGAACTAATTTAAAGTTGAAAGTTCCTGTAACTTAAAATGAACAGGAAGTGTCAAAGAGGAAGTGAACAGCACACTGAGGTTCAGAGTTCTAACCTCAGAAATGCACAAGACTATAACAGACTTCTTTTCTTGTGCAACGTGTTAACTTAAACTGCATCTTAAATGAAAAAAAAAACAACTAACTCTGGGAATGTTTTTTTCTGAATGATTAATAACTTTTTCAATTACTGTCTCTTTGTTTGTCTCGTGTAAGCAGACAACACTGTGTTGGCGGCTCACCGAATGTTAATCCTTACACTACATACAGTATACAGTTAAATGGAGATTCTGATGAGCTAAATGTGGCCCTGATTCTATTTTGGTGCTCAAGTAAAACGTGTGCTTTACCTTCATAACATCAAGATAAGACCTAAAAGATGGAAAACATGTATTTATTTTATTTGAACTCATTTTGCTGACATCTCATGAGTGCCTCAAGTAAATTAATTTTTGAATATATTTATTTTTGTTGTTGCTAGGACCTTTGAGTAAAAATCCCTTTATGTTACCTCACCTTCCTCTCTAGGTTTATTAGAAGCTCTACAGGAAGCCAAGAGTTAAAAACCCACCCAGCTCATTTCAGTCTCACAAGATGTTTATCTAGTTTCTGCACGACTTTGTTCCCCTCCTGCTTTTCTGTTTCAATAAAGCAATCCACAAACTGACATTCTGGATAGACTGTGAGAGGATCGTCATGCACAGGGAAGATTTCTTTTGTGCAAAATGCTGCTTTAGGACATTTAGGAACTGGTTAGATGCTATTCGACACATGCATGTGCATGCATTCTCATTATATTTGGACAAATTGTTAGAGTAACAACTAATCAATTAATCAATTTTTATTCCTACGATCCAACCACATCGTTCTGCTGTTCATTGAATCGAATCCAATTGACCTATAGCATTTTAAAAATGGTTGCAAAATGAAATTAATCAATTATATTGATAGTGGAAAATACAGTTTGGATTGAGGTGCGCATGTGATGGCAGCGAAAGATGCTATCATTACAATCCAATGTGTGAAAACACTTTGAACTTTTTGATTACATTTTGACTAAAGATGTCCTGGATCCATTTTAGGTCAGTGAATCGGGTAGTTAATGAATTGTATTGGCGTCCACAAATTATGATATGAATCAATTTATTGTTAAATGAATCGTTACACCCCTATTAACTTTAGATGTGTAACATCACACATTGGATTTTATTGTTATTTTTTTATTTGGACTTTTTCATTGTTGTCAGCACTACACCAAAGATGCTGATGGGCTGTGCACCAAACTTATTAAGCCAAAGCTGGAGGAGGGAACCGTGGCTGCTCAGGATGAGTTTTCAAGGAGTAAGTCTTGGTTTGGCAGCTTGATCTGTTTTTGCAGGCCCCTTTTTATTTAAAATTTTGATATGTTTTATGTGCAACTGTTTAACAGGTGGCTGGTCAATGAACAGGAAAGACTTGAAGCTGCAGCAGGTTATTGGAAAGGGAGAATTTGGAGGCAAGTATCTTCAACTTTGAATTTGCATACCGCTGGTAAACAGTATGCAAAAAAAAAAAAAAAAAAAAGATGAATTTTGTTTGTGAAATTGAACCAGGAGGCAACATTTAGCTCATAGACGTTAGCTAAGGGGTTTCCCTTGTTGGGATCTGCTGGTTAGCACCGCCTCTTTAACCTGTTTACATGTTGGGATTTCTCTAGATGTCATGGTTGGAGACTACAGAGGAACTAAAGTCGCTGTGAAGTGCATAAAAAATGATGCCACAGCGCAGGCTTTTATTGCCGAAGCTTCTGTCATGACGTAAGAAAATCAAGCCCATTGTTTTGTTTTCGAAAGCAGACAAAAACCCTCAGCCACATGTGAACATTTCTCTTTTATTTTCAGGCAAATGCGGCACAATAACCTGGTCCAGCTGCTCGGTGTGATTGTAGAGGAGAACGGAAGTCTTTATATAGTAACAGAATATATGGCTAAGGTAGGTTTCTTCATTACTGATCATTCATCACCATCTGGAAAATTTTAATCTGCAATGTGCATTAAAAATATATATATATTTTTTGTTTAAGGGCTGTTTGGTTGACTACTTGCGTTCCAGAGGCCGTACTGTTCTTGGTGGAGAAGCACTCCTTAAGTTTGCAATGTACGTTTTTACTGCAGTGTCGCATTCAGCGCAGGATCAGGCTTGGTATTTGGTATGAATGTTTTGGAGTCAGAATGCATGTAGTATACAATGCTGTATACAAGCAGGAAGATGCTTGCAAAAAAAAAAAAATTTAGAAATACAACATTTCAAGACAAACATTTTGGAGAAAGTTACTAAAACCAAATAAAATTATCCTTTTATTTAACAATTGATTTTACATGATAAATATTTCCTAAAATAAGCTTTTAAAATATATAAATCAGCTTTTTAAAAAGAGCCTTTTGAAAAGTCAAAATAAAAAAAAAACAACACTGATAAAATGTCTAGTAAATGGGCAACTGTAATTAACCACAGAATTATTTGTTTTACTGTTGTCTTTCCTTGGGAAAAAATGTTTGTTTTAAATTCATCAGTTCGGTACACATCAACGTCTCCTTTCTCTACCGCAGAGACGTCTGTGAAGCCATGGCGTATCTGGAGACCAACAACTTTGTTCATCGAGATTTAGCAGCGCGGAATGTTCTCGTGTCAGACGACAACATTGCCAAAGTCAGTGACTTTGGTTTGACCAAAGAAGCTTCTTCCACTCAGGACACTGCCAAGCTGCCAGTGAAGTGGACGGCACCAGAAGCTCTCAGGGAAAAGGTGGGCTGCTACTGAAATTTGTCACTTGAAAAAACAAAATTATAATCTTTTTCTTTTTTTAATTGACTGTTAACAGAAGTTTTCCACCAAGTCAGATGTTTGGAGCTATGGTATTTTGCTTTGGGAGATTTACTCGTTTGGCCGAGTCCCTTATCCAAGAATTGTAAGTACGAGTTTGTTGTGTCGTAAACAAGACAAGTTGATCTAAAGCAACTTCTATAGTATATAGTGATATATATGACACCACATTGCAAACAAAAATGTTTAAGTTACAAATGAAAATATTTAATATTTGCTTTCAACTACTTTTTTTTGGCTATCATTTTTTTTTTTTGCTTTAACCCTTGTGCTATCCTAGGCACTTTACCGTTGGAAGTTGGGTCATCTAGACCCACTAGACAGTGCGCTGAACCTTTTTTTTTCAATGATTTGTGATCTTCACTGGTTCAATGGTTTACATGAAATTTGTCCACCTTTATCCACCTTTGTCCTGGTAGAGAGAACACGTCAAAGTAAGGGCGGGGTCATCCAAGATAGCACAAGGGTTAAAAAATGTTTTGATTTGCTTTCAGAAAATATTTTTGCTTTTGCAAAACAAATGTTTACGCATGCGTTGTCTCTTATCTCGCTTTATCCCTATCTTTGATTTTGTGTTTATAAGTTCATACGTTTTAAATTTGAAAGCAAAAAAAAAGTATTTGAAAGCAAATATTTAATAATCCAACCTGCAACTTAGAAAGTTTTGTTTGCAATGTGGTGGCATAAATATCACTTCATAATATTAAAGTTATTACAAGTTTAAAATTGGACATAAAATGTTTGGGGTTTTTTCTGTCAATTTGTGGAACTTTTTAACAAGTTTGTCCCTTTTCTGTAGCCGTTGAAAGACGTAGTGCCACGAGTGGAGAAAGGATACAAAATGGACTGTCCCGATGGCTGTCCCGAAGTTGTGTATAACATCATGAAGCAGTGCTGGAACCTGGATCCTGGAGCTCGACCGAGCTTTCAGATGTTGAAGGAGTGGCTACATCATATCAGTCAAAAAAAGTGAATTTTCCTCTGAGTTTTTCTTTTTCCTCATCCACTTAGACCGAACATAATAAAAAAAAAAACAGAGAACGTTTTAAGGATAGAATTTTATATTTTCAACCACGGTAACTTTATGTTATAAAACATGCTCTTCTAAATGATGTCCAGTCATGTCAGTCTGCTCAGACTGGGTTGGATTCAAAGGGTCAAGATTTCCTGAAGTTGGCTATCAAGAATGACTGATTATCTGTGATAATATTGTGTTGGTCATTGGATCCCAGCTCTGCTGTTTGACAGGTTTAATTGTATGAATATATTCTTTATAAATAATATCTATTGTAGTATTGATGACATTTTTGTCTAGTTTAGACTAGTTGAATTTTTCAAATGGATTCATCCAGTTTCTAAAGACCACAGTTCTTTTCACTTTGCTAAAGAGGAACATCCTTTTACAATCAGTCCCTGGATTGTATTTAGCTGTTCTCAGGTACACATCGTTGCATAAATGTTGAGCCATTTTGTTCCAAAAACTAAATTAA
The DNA here is from genome assembly GCA_023969325.1 of Oryzias curvinotus. Classification (NCBI taxonomy): domain Eukaryota; kingdom Metazoa; phylum Chordata; class Actinopteri; order Beloniformes; family Adrianichthyidae; genus Oryzias; species Oryzias curvinotus. Next base: position 19,400,351 of record CM043711.1, on the reverse strand, counting down.
GTGCAATTATGCATTGATCATGTATGCGTTGAATGACATCAAGCATGTTTGCTCCACAGTCTGCAGGCCAAAACATAGGAGCTCACATCATACCAGCATTCTGTTAGGTTTTTCTGCATTGATTTTGTTTAAAATGTTGGATCTGAAAAAGTATTTAATGTGAAATGTTATTTTTAATGCCATTTCGACTTTAAATGTTTATAAATGTACAATTGAAGCCACTTCCACATAAAAAAGTCAATTTAAAATGTTTTGAAGGGAAAATATTTTTCCAACTATTTTAAAAATAAAATTGTTTTAATGAATAAAGTTTTAACAAATGTATTTATGTCAAACGTACCTAGTGAAGTTGTAGTTGATGGTCTTATGTATTCAAAAGAGGTGTGATATAAATTACACGACTTTTTATCAAATACATTTCATTTTAGAACAAAAAATACATTTAAAACTAAGTTCACAGTTGGCACTATTTTATTTATGTAAATTTAAGGTTACCAACAACAGAAATGATTATTTATTAACTGGTGAACAGGCACGTGCTCTATTAGGGCAGTAGGGGTGCTTGAGCACCTGCCTTTTATGCCTCGTATTTAAAAGTGCTCTTTTTTTTTAAATTAACATTTATACATTTTTGCTACAAGGGAAACAACGCGGCAACTACATTCGCCGGTATTTGATCGAACCCGGCGGTTATGAACTGCGGCTCCGCTCGGAGAGAGTTAGAGACATCCGGGGACTACGAGAGAAACTGCTGTCCCACTGAGAACGGAAGAGACGTTTCAGTTTGAATCTGACAGTTCTGTTTTAATTGGTCACTGTCCGCTGATTTAACGACTTTAAATATAGTTCATATTTCAGAAAAAAAACGCCCTATTTTAGTCAAGGAGTCACTTTTCAGACAGACGGACTCAGTCAGACAGACGTCTGAGCAGCGCATCAATTCAACACAGATCGCGCAGAGAAAAGAATGTGGGCATCAAGTTCAAAATAAAACACCGGAGGCCTTTTCAAAGTAATTGAACAGTGTTTATGGTGAGTTTATAGCTTCCTCACTACAGGTAAGACAATAAATGTATCTGTTTAACTTATTTTTCTGATCAGAAATGCCGTCTTTAAACTTTGAATCACTCAGTTTCACAATTAATTTAAAATCTTTACAATCGCAAAAAGGACGTGTTTAGAGGATTAGATGCAAAAACAAAATTAGTTGTGAATCCTCTAGAGTCGACGGTCAATGGCTAAAGCTGACCGAAAATAATGCACTTCAATTTTATATGGATAAACGGCCAAATCTGTGGAAAGGTAAAAAAAAGAAAAGCTTCGGAAATTTTTTCCGAAGCTAAATAGAAACAGATAATAATAATAATAATAATAATAATAATAATAATAATACACATTATTATTATTATTATTGTTATATTTTTTATACAATAGTTCTAATAATAATAACAATAATTATACTGTGATAATAATAATAATAGTTATAATAATTCTTATTTTTGTTCTTTTCGATGTTATGAAAGCGTTAATATGGGGAGAAGTAATACATTTATTCAAAATAAGTGTTTATTCACACGTAATTTTCGAAATACGTGCGGCCAGTGTTGAACTTTTTCCTTGGCTGCACCTTCCCCTTTGCGGAACCTTTCCGGTGGAGGAGCGTCGGACTCCTTTTGTGTTGCACCAGCTGGTGTTACAGGAAAATGAAGACTGAACACATCGACAGATAGAAGGGAATCCAAGGCTGCGTTAAAACCAACCTGAGATGGACGACGAATGTGTCTTTTATCAGGAGCTACCAAAAGTGGTATGTAGGACACACAGGGGATAAATGCTTAAAAGAGTGTGGTGAATGTTACAGTAATTTTTTTGATTAAATATTCATCTGTAACCTCCGCGTAAGGTGGAAACTTGCTAACGTCAGCCTTTTTGCTGTCAACACAACAGGAGCTTCACGCGCACCTCAACGGCTCTGTCAGCTTCCAGACCATGGAGAAGCTGATGAACCGCAAACCTCACCTCAACATCGAGCACAGCATGACGGCGATCGGGAAAGGCCAGCGCAGGACGCTAGATGAGTGTGTCTGCGCTTCTCTCACGACTCAAATTTATATATATATAAAAAATCACATCTCACTTTTTAAAAAATATCCTATAAGTTACAAACAACACATGTGTATCATAAAACCTAATTTTAAAAGTAAAAAGTTGGACCATATCATTGTTTTTTTTTAGAGCCATTATTACCAGTTCTTTAAAAATATCATTTTATTTGTTCCTTTTCGAAAACATACAAATGATGCATGTAAAAACAAATAGACAAATAAATAAATGAAACAGTGATAACAATGTAAATGAGTCGTGTAAAACCAGTAGTAATTAAAGGGGGGGTTGGGGTATAAACATTTGGAAAAAATTGATATATTTATTATTTTTGCGATGTCCTATGTTTCTAGATAAAAATGACATTTTCTTTTATTTGTGGTTGTTTATTTTATAAACAAACAAATAATAGTTTATTTTAAGTTTTATTTTCAAGTAAAAAGAGAATTCCAATGTTTATGTCAATCCTTTTTGAATGAAAAAAATGAATGAATGAATGAATGTTTGTAAGTGAAAATTCTGAGATTAAAATCAGAATTTTCTGAATAAAGTGAGAATTTGAAGTTGCCGTTAAAATACAAAACAAATTTTTGATTTAGTTTGGCAAAAAAAAAAAAATCAATCTATTAAATAAAAAGATTCCTAGAAATGTAGCTTGCTTTTAATGTAGGACATTTTTTCTAAAACATTTGTAAATAAAAACCTTTTTTTAAATTACAAAAAATATCTTATCAAGAAAAATCAAATTTAAAAACAAATTTATTCCAAAATTAAATTATTTTAAATGTAAAGTTTCATGTCAAATGTATTTTCTTTTAGATTATTATATCAATTTAATACAACAAACGTAACTCGATTTTGTTTTCATAACACTTACATTTTTTACATTATCTTCATTAATCAATTTCCAATTTCTTTTATAGCCTATTTACTTACAACAGAGTAACTAGTAATCGTGCATTCAGTAATCCGTGCTTTCATTTTCTAGATGTTTTGAGGTTTTTAAAGTCATTCATAAGTTGGTGGACACAGAGGAGGATATCCTAATGGTGAGGATGGACTCAGTTAATTAAACGTCTTTTACCATCAATCCATTTCCTTTGGTGTCATGAGCAGACGTGTCTTCATCGTTCAGGTTTCTAAAGATGTAATCAGGGAGTTTGCAGAGGATGGCGTCAAATATTTAGAACTCAGGAGTACGCCAAGGGAAGAACAGAGGACAGGTGAGAATGTCAACATTAAAACAGTTGTAAGAAAGTAATTCCACATTCTCATAAAGTTGACATTCTTTCTGCCCAGGTTTAACAAAAACAAGTTATATTGACACCATCATCAAAGCTATTCGCCAATGCAAAAGCGAGGAGCTAGACATCGATGTCAGGTACGTTTACTTCATGAACAGCTGAGTAACAGGAAACTCCACAACGCTAAGTGCCTTTTATCTGCAAGGCTTCTAGTGGCAATCGATCGTAGGAATGGGATGGAGGTTGCCATGGAGACTGTGAAGCTGGCTGAAGAATTTATGTTGTCATCCGATGGTTTGGTTGTAGGAATCGACCTTAGTGGAGATCCAACGGTAATATGGTTTTATGAAATGTTTTGATGTTTGAATTAAAACCTTCTAGTGGCAATAATTAATCATAGAACTTTTGGGCCAATAACTATTTAAAAGTTAGACTATTTTTATTTTAAAGGGAAAAAAAGAATACATTCTTCTGGGCCCAAAATAACCCAGGTGTGATGATGGTTTCATCCATATACGCCTGCATTTACCCTTCAAACAGCCATCATAGCATTGACTTTACATAAAAGGAATTTAGTCAGATTTGAAGTTCAAGCATAAAAATGATGATACTAATAGTTTTATTTTTAAGGTGGGACATGGAAAATACTTTCTTCCTGCTTTAGAGAGAGCCAAAAACGGTGGACTGAAGCTGTCGCTGCACCTCTCAGAAGTATGACCGTACGCATTCTAATGCAGAGAGTCACTTAAACCACAGAACACAGACAATTTTTGCGTTACATCAAATATGGTTGCAGGTTCAGTCCCAGCTGGAGGAGTCAGAATTGCTGTTGAATCTGCCCCCTGACAGGATCGGCCACGGGACTTTCCTGCATCCTGAAATGGGGGGCTCTCAAAGCCTCGTTGATAAAGTGGTAAAAAACAGCATTCCGCTTGGTAAGAACGCTGACATTAACAGGGAAAACTAGTGTGCACAATACAAAGCTGATGCTTAGCTTCTATGTTTCTTAGAACTCTGTCTGACCTCAAATATTAAAGGACAAACTGTGCCAATGTTCTCCCTGCATCATTTCAAATATTGGTACCAGTTAGGACATCCAACTGTCATTTGTGTAAGTTTTTGTTTCCAGACTTTTTATTTTTTAACAGTGAAAAGGTATTGTTTCATACAGTATTTGTCTAAATTAACTTTCGATTTCCTTTTCCAGACGGATGATAAAGGAGTCTTCTGTACAGACTTGTCTCAGGAATATCAGCTGGTGGCCTCCACCTTTGGACTGAGCCAGAAGGAGATGTGGAAGCTCTCCCAGCAGGCCATAGACTGCATCTTTGCAGAAGAAGCTGTGAAACAGCAGCTCAAAAAAAAGTGGCATGATCTGCATCCCCAGGTATTCAAGTGACCTCCTCTAGCTGGGCCTTAAAAGTCATCATATACCTCAGGTTGTATTAGAAAACAAAAGAGAATGTTGGCACATTTTTCAAATCATTTATAAATAGATATGAAAAAATAACTTTTGAGAACCGTTGAGTAGAAATAAAGGCAAGCATTTATTGTGTGACACTGTGGTGTGTTCTGTTAGATTACAAATCCATAACTCATACTTACTAGTTCTGACATTTAAAAAAAGTTTTGACAGAAAAAAAGAACTTTCTTGTACTGTTACGCTTTCTTTCCAAATTTTCCTTGCTTGATTTTGCTCTTCTTGAATTTTCCATGTTTCATTTCCTTCTTTTGGGCTTTTCCTTGCTCTGGGACTCCATTGCTTCCAGTCGAGTTTCCTCCTTCCCATTTTCTCTTCTTGTCACTGTAAAATAACACAATTTATTTTATTTTATTTTACCAGGAAGTTCCATTGAGACTGCATCTCTTTTTCAAGGAAGACCTGGGCCAAAAGGCATCAATACAAAAAATACAACTGAAATATAAAAATACATTACAAAATACAATAAAATGCAATTAAAATTGAAATGAACAGTAGGACAGTGACTAATAGGTTAATTAAAAGTGGTACAGAAAGGTCAAGGGTGACATGTGCATGTTTCTTTTAAAAGCTCAGAAAGTTTTGCTTTAAAACAATTCAAGGGAATAAGGTCACTTAAATGCAGAGAGTTTTGAATATTATTCCAGGAAAGCGGAGCAGCAATGGAAAAGGCTGTTTTTCCTAATTCACTGAGGAATCTAGGGACATAAAGAAGCAATTTGAGTGAGGAACGAGAGTTATATATGTTGTTAACAGGAGAAAGAAGACGGCACAGATATTGAGGTAGTTTGCCGAGAATGGCCTTATAGGTGAATATTAGCCAGTGTTTCTGTCGCCTGACTTTGAGTGAAGACCAAGAGAGCAGAGAGTACAGTTCACAATGGTGGGTTCTGTATGCAGAGTTTGTGCTAAAACGTAGGGCACTGTGGTAAACTGTGTCCAGACTACGGAGAGTTGACGAGGCAGCATTCATATACAGAATGTCCCCATAATCCAAAATTGGGAGGAAAGTGCTCTGAACAAGTCTTTTCCTCACACCTGGGCTTAGACAAGATTTATTTCTGTAGTAAAAACCCAGAAGTGCTTTTAGCTTTTTTAGCAAGTGGTCAGTGTGAGAGGTAAAAGATAATTTGTCATCAATCCACACACCCAGATATTTATATGAGGACACTTTTTCAATTTCCACCCCTTCCAAAGTATGAATATCAGCCTTCAGTACATCATGTGAACGAGACCTGGAAAATATCATGAATTGTGTCTTTTTAGCATTTAGGGTCAACTGTAATTGATGAAGAAAATACTGAAGTTTATTGAAGGCTTCCTGAAGCTCGTTTACAGCAAGATGGACTGAAGAAGCAATTTTTAACCCAGTTCAACAACAGAACAACACAAACCGTGAACAACCCTAACACTGTGTGTTGAGATGATGCTGCACCTTTTGATGCTGACCATAGCTGTACCCCCTGCCTTCTTCAGCACCTGGTCCCACTCCTCATCATTCCCTCGGATTCTGTATCTGAAATCAGATGCAAAATCAAATACAGTCATGCCGGATTGAAAAAAAGCTGGTTCAAACTCTAAACTGTAACAAGCTTATACTCACTCTTCCAGGTCCAGGTCTTTCACTTTCTCCAGAGCCTCCTTTTGCTTCTCCTCAAACTCTTTTGCAGCTTCATTCTGGTCGGTGGAGAAAGAGTAAACACTAAGGCCTGAGCCTGATGCTCTCTAAATCCAACCTTTTTTTCTAGAATAAAAATGTCTCTAAATCAAAGATAACTTAATTGCAAAAAAATGTACAAATGTTATTTTTTAGCTCAAGCTATATAAAAATAATAATAAATATATACAAATAAAAGATAATGTCACTTAAAACTGCATTTCTGAGTATTTCTTTTTTTTTTTTAATTGTTGTGAATCAGGAGCAGACAAAAAATGTTGTTGCATAATCATAATTAAAAGACCCCTGGAAACACTTTTACAATAGATAAAAATATCAAAGTGGGACATAAAGTTGTGTTCTGCCTCTCAACATGAGAAAATGTACTTTTCTGTTAGAATCAACCTTTTTTTTCTTGTGGCAAAAAACCCCAAGAATTTTTTCAAACAATGTTTATGTAAACATTTAAAAATCTGTTCACACATTTTCCATCTTTATTTTGCTCCTGAGACACTAAATTTTATATTATAAAAAACAGACATATTTGAAGACTGTGATCACATACCAGATCTTCAGTGAGGCTTCTGACAGTTGGCTCCATGCTGACAGTTTTGGTGGCAACCATCTGTTGTTCAATTGCTTTCTCTTGGATGCTGGTAAACACCTAAAAATGCATAACAAAAAAAAGAGAAAAATATGCTTTAAATGATCCACTATTACGTCTTTGAAAAAAATAAAACAGATACTCATGGTAACTGACATGCACAAACTTTCTGATGACGCGGTTGAAGAGGCCCATAAGCTGCGAGCTCGGGAGTTCAATTTCCTTTTCTAATTGCTCCACAGTTTTGTGCTGCAGTCCAATTCCAAGCAGTAATGCCTACAGTGAAAACAATCCCATTAGAATCTGGAGCTAAACTCTTTAGGGATACGGAGTTTGAGAGAAACTTACACACTGAGCCGCAGACAGGGAGACATCACCCAGCTGTTTGAGGAAAAACATGCGAGCCAGAGCTGGGATCAGGTCCATGATGAGGTGGTAGTCCACCATGCTCCTGGAGTACAACTCCAGACGTTTGAGATCATAGGGGGTGAAAGTGGATTCCAGCTCTGAGATGCTGAGAGCTGGAGATAATCGCAGATCAATCAGAACAGATGTGGGAAAATAGAACTGCTACAAAAACCCCAAAACATACCAGTGACCTCCTCTTTGGACTTCTTATTTTGCAAAATGCTGAGCGCTAAGCTTGGATGGAAGCTGCTAAACTGATACGAGAGTAGAGACAGGAAGCGCCGGCGGAAATCTGTGACCACAACAAACAAAATATTATAGGGAGATAGCTGTAGCACCACACGCAAACAGGAGCTTTGGGAGGTCAAGAGGTCAGCTTCACCTTTCCAGAAGGCAGACAACCACTGGCCCTGCTCCGGGGCCTCCTCTGTATTCAGCTCTTTCAGCATCACACAGGAGTGTTCTCCTGTCAGGTCATTCTAGAAACAACCAAACATGTAAAAAAAAAACATTTTTAAAGGCAACAAAAACATGAAGCTAACACATTAGCTAAAGTAACAGCACTCACAGGTGTTTGCCGTAAATAGACTGGAGTATAGCCCCCTTTTTTCCAGAATCTGGAAAGGTGACAAAAACATAATAGATCTGATACTGCAGGAATGATTCCAGCTTTACTTGTCTATCTGCATCTCACCTGAGCAGCTGCGTTGTGAGGCCATAGGAAACTCCCAGGTAGTCCAGCCTCTCTGCTCTCCTCTCTGTGAGCTTCAGCAGCAGAGGAGGCAGCTCTTTTCGAGGAGTGACCACCTCCTCCAGGAGACTAACAGCCTGAGAGTCAAACAGAGGTTCAGTCAGACGTAGCCGACCTAAATCCTAAAGGTGGGCCCGTCAAATGCAGCCTTACCTCACTGCTGACGGGAACGATTTCGGTGTTTGTGGAGGCCGTGCCTTCCTCCATGGTGGGAAATTTGCCCTCATAGTACATCTGCAGCAGCTGGAGAGCTCGAGAGCCGTAACCCATCTGAAGAAGGGTCACACTTCAAGTCACACAAGCCGATGACTGATATAATTTTTTAGTAATTTTATAGAAATGCAACCGTCCCACTGATAGTTGGATTTGCTCCAAAAGAAGTTTAAGACCCACTCCAAGGAAAATTGTATTTTTAACATAATGGAGGACATATATAAAGAAATCTAAGCTTAAAATTACATGTCTTAGTATTTCTTCACTCAAACTGTTGTGAATCGGGAGCAGACGAAGAAATGCCGTTTGAAAAAGAACTTATTTGTGACGCAGAAAACACTGGGTGGGCTGGAATCTCCCTGCTCTGCTCTGCAACATGGTGGGTTGGGGGGGGGAATCCTCTAGCCAACAGTAAGAGGTGATTTTCTAATGAACGACTGCTGCTCTGCAGAAACTACCGTATGTCCTAGAAAATGACACTGATTTTTTTTAATTCTGGCTAAAAGCAGCATCATCATAATTAAAGACCACTGGAAACGCTTTTTAAATAGATCCAAATATGATTGAAGTGGGACTTTAAGAACATTTATAGTCAATGTTTTTACTAAAAACTAAAATGTAGCGTACATCCTCCCATTCTTTCATTCCAGCCCAATACACTAACAGCTATGATAAGCTTTTGAGGTCATTCTTTGACTTCCAAAATTAATGGAGGTACATTTAAAAGACAAAACCACAACCATGTTAGTTTCCCAACAAATTACAAGTTGGCTGTCAGTCCTGGTGCTCTCCAATGTAAAATGATTCAACTTTACTGTAAATATTACAACTGGAGTTAAACCGTTAACAAATATGCATTATTTTTAATACATCTCTGTAAATTGTGCACAAAAGGGGGGAGTGGTCTTTCAATTGATGTGTTCAAATGGCTAAATACAAACAAGTGGATTACAGTTTTTTTTTTTTTTAGTCATTATTAAAGCAAGTCCAGTTGATGTAAATGGTTCAAATTTCCTCCTGCTTCTTGGAAAAGGAAAACACTTTGAATGAGCCGATTTTAGACTTCATATCCTGAAATTCTCACCCCTTGATAGTCTGGATTGACAGCTATTCGCACCACTCTGCCTCCAGACAGACAGCCAAAGTCTGGATCTTGAAACTGACGGGAAGAGAAGACATTAATTGACTTCCATCTTACACCAGCAGCTGCAGAAAAACTACAACCGTGGAGGCGTTGTTGAAAAATCTTAGTGCCAAGTGTGCACACCTGCTCTGACACCGTCCAGGGAATAAGGTCGCCCGACGCCTTCTTCCCTCTGGACAGACTGTTGAGGATGGTCTGCCTGGAAATTTCCCCCTCAAGACAAACCTGAGAGGAAGAACATTTTTTATGCTGATTGCCAGGCTGGGATCCTAAAGGTTATATTTTGCACGTTACCTGCACCACGGCGAGGACTTCCGGAAGCGAGTTCTGAGTGGCAGGAACAGGTGGCAAGAGGCAGAAGAGGTGATGAGCTGGAGCGTCGGACAGCATCTGCAGGTCATTTGGGGAATTCTGGAGCCACACAGAACCATTAGTCAGTCAGCACAAAAACTGGGCACAACATTTAGATTGGGATGTAAGGTTTGGTCTCTGTGAGGACCAGAGCAACTATGTCACCTTGTAGTGTGAGGCCACATAGAGAGCCATCAGCCTCTGCAGGAACGCTTCAGATGCTTTGTGGTAGCAGAACAGAGTGTCTCTGTTTACATAATATCTGCATGGAGAAGGTTAAAGGAGAAAATACATACTTTTTCATGGTTTGCTGAGTGAAATACAAATGAAGGATACAAGTCGCATGTCTGTGGAAGTGGGCACCCAGAAATGAGTCTGGGAATGTTGAGGCAGTCAAGACAGAGCAGCTCGTTCAGCCACTTCTCCACCGGGTCTGCCGGAGCGTAGCGGATGGACTCGTGCAGGGAAACCTCGTGGAGGCTGCGCGCTGCGGGGCAGCAAGCCGGGGTCAGGTGTTGGACTTAAAGTAGAACCCACACGACCCTGAAAGTGTGCCAGCCCTACCTGCAGCCAGCCTGGCGGTGCTGGTGGCCCGATTCTCTGCTGACAGGCTCTGCTGGCTGTCTGCACTCTGCTGCCGCAGCTGCTGGAGTAACTTGAGAGACAGAGAGCGGCCTGTGCCCTCGTACCTGCACAGACCAAGAACAACCCATCACACCTGCAGGTGATGTGACCCACAAAGCTTCGGCACTAAAACAAACATTGAATGTAATTGTTGGATAACTTTTGTAGGTTTTTAATATAAAACTGTTCTGACACACCCATTGATGGTGGAGGCCATGAAAACTAGATAAGGCCCCAGCAGCTTCTTCACCAGAGGGAGAGGGATAGCCGCAGCCTCATCAATGACCAGCAGCTCAGCCTGACCCAGCTTCACCGCATCCCCGGGATGGATGTACTATTGGTGACAGAGATCACACGTAAGGACATCACTTCTTCTTCAGACGAGACACTTGGTCTGCTCTCAGCTACCTGAATGGTCTGCCGATGCTCCTTGAAGATATTCACCCGCACCACTGCTTTGTTGAACTCTGGGTTCAAAGACTGGATGATCTCATAGTCCAGATGCTCCTACAAATGAGAAGAACATCAGGTGAGAGTTCCTGCCCACCGACAGACAGAAGATCTTAGTACCTACCTGATACTGCAGAGCATCAAAACCTTTGAAAATGAATTCAAACATGGTGTGAAGGTTGTCTGGGCTTGGAGAGGTCACGAAGATGTTGGAGTAGCTGGATAAGAGGAGATGTTTGTACAAAGTGTTAAATGTGAATCTAGAGTTCTTTACGTGGGGCTAAACAAAAACCTCATGTACCCAAAGGCCACAGCTCCAGCGACAGACAGCCCCATCGCAGCAGACTTTCCTCGACCTCGAGCGGCAGTCAGAGCCACGGTGCTCCTCAGGGTTTTCTCCGACACAGCTTCGATAAACTTCAGCACCGCCTTTGCCTACGGGATGACGCGCTTCTTAAAAATTACAATTCAAACCTTCTTAAACTCAATCCCATTCAAGTTCAACTTCCTACTGAAACCCCTCTGTATTTTCAGATCTCTGCCATCAGATTATCACCACCCACGCTGTTAGAAGTGACCTGACCTGATCCATAGTCCTGCAGCAGTCCACTAAAACCCCGACAGGCTGAGTGTCCTGAAGAGACTCCTTCAGATCTTTCAGCTCTTGCTCTCGAGGAGACAAACCGTCCTCCTGGAGAAGAGAAGATGATGGCTTGTCAACACCTAACAACCTTGGTTAAACAAAAACTCCAAAAGATAAGCTTTAAGACCCACTCCAAAGAAAATGTTGAAATTGTTCTAGTAGCATTTTTCTCACAATGCAGGATATATATGTAAACAAAATTATGCGTTTTTGAGTATTTCTTTATACAAATTCTTGTGAATCAGAAGCAGATGAAAAAATGCCGTTGGAAAAAGAGTGCATTTGTGAAATAAAATACAATGAGCGGCGCACAAGCTCCCTGCTCCGCTCTATTCTGATGCCTCCACTTGTAAACAAATAGATTCCTGTTATTAATAATTAATGTAAGTAAAGTTCAAAGTTTACATGGTGAGCAGAAAAGGAAGTCTCCCTCTTGGACATCACTTATGAGTGTTCTAGAGAAACAACAGACTCCAAAAATCGTAGATCTATAGGGAATTTTTCAGAATTCCCCAGAAGTTAAAGAATACAAAAGTAGAATCCTAAAGCATCATTAAGCATAAACCCTTTTTTTTTTTAAATAACTTGGTAAAACACAAAGCGGTTTGCTCAACGTCAAGTCATTTCAAACATAAATGAAGTTGAAAAAACGAAGTAAACAAGCAAAAAATATATACACTTCTTTTTTGCCTCATGTATTATTACGACCTCCTCTTCATTAAATAATGTTATATTGGTTTCCATGACAACAGTTGTACCTGAGTCTTTGGGGGAATTGGCTTGATGTTTGCCATGTGGCTGGAGACTGGAAGGATGTTAAGCTGGTCGTCAATAACAACACAGTTTTTACAGGAGGAAAGTGAAAGTATAAATCTGAAAAACACAAATTAAAAGACATTATGAATATTTTTCTGCAACTAAGAGTATGTTGCTCGAAAAAGGGTAAACAAGAAAAAACCCAACCTCTCGTTGAACCTGCCCACCACGTCTTGGTGAGCCTCAGTTCTGTATCGGGCGTGAACGTCCTACAAAGAAAAACAGGAACTAAGATCATCCAAAAACCAACCAGAGGTCGAAGGTGAAAGAAGATCACAGCTTACCATGGTCATGGTGTAAAGCTGCTTGAGAGATTTCATGGTTCGGAGCAGAATAACGATGATCCCTCCTCCTTCCACCGTTTCGATTGTTCGTGCCAAGAGATTGGGAGTGAGAGCTTCAAAGTCCTGAGTAGAAGGAAAAAATGTGTGAAAAGACTACTTTTTTCCCCCCAAATACTTTGGTTTTGAGCCAACACCGTGAAGATCATGAAGAAGAGAATCTTTGGTTCACATGGGCTTAACAAAGAGCAGCTCCATTGCGCAAAACCATAGAGATTTCTCACCTGCAGGACACACATGCCATAGGTGTTTCCCAGGATCTTGTGTGTCTCGTTGTAGTAACAGTAGCGGATGTTGGTGGCAGCAATGAAGAGCTCAAACGGGTCGTCTTGGTTCAAATTCAGGGTGCCAGTTTTAATCTTCTTCTGCAGCTGTCTCATGCGCTTCTTCCGATTGCTGTTCACATTCATTGGGACACATCAACAGTTGCCCTCTTTTCCCCCTGCAGACACTGACACCACCCGTCTGGATGGAGTCTCTACTTACCTGCTAAAGCCCAAATCTTTCTTATAGCACCAAAGCACCGAGGGTCGAGCTCTGACAGCAGCTTTAGACAGCATGTGATGCAGGATCACGACCTGGATCAGAGGAAAACGATGACTAAATATGGAGGAAGCTGCTAAATCAGACTGCTACTGGAGAAATTGATGATGGACCTGATCTTTGCCGCGATCTCCCACAACCACAAACATGGTTCTATGCTGTAAAGCGACCCCGTTCTCTATCTGGACCCGGATCCGATTGTCCACCTTCTTGCGGACTGTCGCCATTGTCGCAGCGCTGCAAAGAAAAAGCATTTAACGCGGACTACTAACTACAGGAAGGCCAGCTAAGCAATTCCAGTAATCTGTCAGCAAACGAGAACAACAAAACCGGATTAAAAGAAATAAACTATAGTCCGTTTACCTTCTGTTAAAGTTTATTTTTGTTGGTCGGAATTCAAAATTACAGAAAACTCAACAACAAATCAAGCAATTAAAACACACACGCTGTTGAAACACTCACGTGGAGACAACAGTTCATGAAGGACCCGTGGATGACGTCAAAACTGCGCGACACCCCCCTCCCTTTTTTATTTTAAATTAACAAAACAGAAACAAAACTTGTATATGAGCATTTATGAAATAAATAAATAAATAAATAATAACACACACACAGGGATTATTACTATTTTTGTTGTTTGGTCTCATATGTGTGTTTGATATTAACAATTGTTTCTTTATTGTGCAACCGAATTTGAATTTCTGTAAATTGAACTATGTGCAATAAAGTTTATTGAAAAAAATGAAACAAAAAGGGTGTTAGACGAAAACAATAATAATAATAATAAAGAAAAAGTATTTCCTAGGACATGCAAAGTTTTGGCAGAAGTTTCAGGAAGCACGTTTTAAACCATCTGAGCAATTCTCTAAACACGAATTAGCAAAAGCAGCGACATTCCTCAAGGAAGTTTCTTAGGTTTCCAGTTAATGAAAATGCATCTATTTTATTTCCACTAAAATGCAGTGTTTTTAACCCTTGTGCTATCTTAGATGACCCCACCCTTACTTTGACGTGTTCTCCCTACCATGAAAAAGGTGGATAAAGGTGGAAAAAATTTATGTAATCCATTGAACCAGTGAAGATCACAAATCATTGAAAAAAAAAAAGGTTCAGCGCACTGTCTAGTGGGTCTATGACCCAACTCCCAACAGTAAAGTGCCTAGGATAGCACAAGGGTTACAGAAAAATATTACCATCCACTTAAAAAATGCCATATCATCGTATAAAATGTGTTTAAAAAATTGTTGAAATGCAAGTTTCAAGTTATTGGACAAAATCATTTTTTAAAAATGTACTTAAATATATTGATTTGCAAGTTTTTTTATTTGCTGGTTATTCACTTTTCTTCTTAAAATCTAACCCTTTGTAAAAGCTTCTGGCACAGACTGTACTGCAAAAATGGAAATTTCTAAGAGAATTTTGTTTTGGCTCCTTTCATAAGCAATAATTATGTAAATATTATCAATAAAATAAAATGGAAAATGCTTCAAATGGAAAAGGATAGCATTTCCAAACTCACTCTGCGAACAACCTGTCTATGTTACTGATGACTTCTCAACAAGGTGTATTTAAGGCTTTCTTTGACAGATAGCTTCCTCAACTAACACCTTTAAAAGATTTTCCAACCTAATTTATAATTTTATTTAACTTTCACAGTATTTCAGTTCATCTGTCACTCTCAGATGTCAAGTAAAGCTTAGACATCCTACACTTGCCACTTTTTACATTAAAGTTATCCTGAACCATATAAATGTTAAATGTAAACACATGCAGAACTATCACAACAGCACAAACACTTATACTGGCTCAATGCATCTTTGAAGAACAAAATGTGATTTAAGAGCAAGAGTATGCAACACAACTTTATTGAAACTCTTGAAGCAACATCAATTTACAAACAAGGAAATGAGAGTTCTTGGAACAAAAGTGATCCGACTTTTTAACCAAAATGACAAAACTGAGATACGGGAACAGCTCCCATCATTTGGACCAGCAGTAGCAGGTGAAATAAAATCATTAATAAAATCCGTCAGGTTTTCAGGGACGCTAAACCACGTGGCTTTTGTAAAATCAGATTCCAGATCTACAATCTGCCATGTGTTTGCATGTTTTTTTCCCAAATATCAAAGAAAACATTCCTTTGATTTATAAAAGAAAAGGGGGAAATGCCACTGATGATGTACGATAAAAAACACCAAAAGTGAGCCAGGGTCGATGCATTTCTTGAATTTTAGTTTTCAGTGTGGTGCAAATTATTCAGTCAGTCATTGAGGAAGGCCATCTCAGGATCTCATAGCTTGAGTGCTGCCTCTTGACATTCCTCTGGGTCCCTGGCCGGTCCCTCGCTTATAGTTCTGTTGGTAACCGTCCTAAAAAAATGCAGCAAAAGGGGAAAAAACATTTTAGAAACAGAGTGGATCCGCTTTGAAAAACTAAAGAACTTTAACCACAAACAGTCAACGTTTTTCACACCCTCTGATAATTCCCGTTTGAGTAATCTCGGGGTGTGCTGAACTGAGTCTGGCCGTATCCAGAGTTTGGACTGTTGTTAAAAGGGGGCCGATAACCGTCATAACCACCTGCAGAACACAACAGATTAAAAAAAAAAAGCACATTTAGACAGATTCTGAGACCAACGCTTTGTACCATAGGAACATGTTTTTTTGTAATTAAAAGAAAAAGTTTGCTTCGTTAAATCTTAAAGATGCTCACTGTTGGTTCATGTTTGGAGTCTGTGATAATCAGCTTTTTAAGCCAACAGTTGTAGTGTCATTTCTTCTTTCTAGATAAAGCAGTAATTCACAATTGGAGCCAGATAATTCGTGGTATTGTCATCTGTTAAAATGACCTTGTAATGAAGTTAAAGAAAACTAAAGGTTACAGAACCTGACGTACCCAACCCGATTAAGGAAGGTTTTTCATCATTGCCCCTGCAAGTTTGTACAACAGGCAGTTGAAGCAACGATTTGTGTTTAACAACTTGTTGCCAACAGAAACTTGTAAAAGTTGCATTTTAAATGGTAGACTTGAACCTTTAAGCAGAGAAAAAGAAATCTTTTTCTAGTGGTGAAGTAGAGCGTGTTCGGAAGCACTTTAATTTGAACTCACCCCTGAATCCATTGGAAGAGCCTCTGTAGCCGTTGATCAGGCCCCTGGCGTTGCGTGGTCCACCTCGAGGCATGCCTCTGCTGTTGTAGAAGGACTGAGTCTGCCGTCCAAAGCCTGGACCCTGCTGCACCGGCTGCTGATGACCTGCAGACTGATCTTGGGAATGAAAGGCACCAACTGCTGAGGGAACAATGCCACAACACAACACAAGACTTTATATTTTGGACCATCTCAAAGTATTGTTCCAATAGAATGAGTTAAAACACGTAAAAACATAAATGGGTTATTTACAGTGCAAGTACAACGCAGCTGCAGTTTATGGAAGCTGACTAAATGTTTAAATTAAAACTATTTAAAGATGTTGCAGATTCTTTGTTAAGAGCTTGAAAGCAGTGTTGGTGTGTGACTGACAGAAGTAATCAAAAAGAAGGCTTTTTATACAGTTATGTTTACACCACACTAATGTAAACAGCAGCGTATTCTGTGCAACAGTTGCTTTCATTTAGACATTTTACACAAAATGGTAAAAGAAAGCTGTAAATAAATCAAAACAAAAACAAAACTATAATAAGTCAGTAAAATCTGGTTCATTCATTGAAGGGTGTTTTTGATTTTTTACTGAACTTGCTAAAGTGGGAGTGAAGTTACTCTTGCATATTGGAGTGATTGAAAAGAAAAAGAAGGCAATAAAAAGTAACTAAAATAGTCTCTTTTTTATGTATCCACACAAACACAGGCAGTAAAGAGCTGAGGATGATCATCTTCAAACCAGCACATTTTCTTTAGTCCCACAGAAACCTGAGTCAGGACCGGTCACTGCCGTGAAATGCTGTCAATAATTTAGACCCAAACTATTCAGAGTTCCAACTCAGTTCAGGTGAACCATAAACACATCGGTGATGATGTATTTCTGCGTTTCTCCCACTACAACCCATTTCTTATAAGCAGCTCAGCTTCAATGTCAAAGTGAAATCAAGTCCATTGATAGTTTGATTAATGTTACTGCCAGTTCCAGACAGTACTGCAGCCAGCTTCATTACCCAGAAAGCACTGCACAGCAAATAGTGCTGATCAAAATGGTGGGACATTTATATTCTGGTCAAAAGGAAGTGTGAAGGTCTGCTCACCGGACTGAAGTTGTTCTGACGGCATCTCTGCCGGCTCTGCCGGATGCTGCGGCTGACTGCTGAAGGCCTGGTTGTAACTGTTCTGGTACTGGTTAGCGTGGTTCAGAGCTTCTGCCTCATTGGCTGGTGGGACCGGAGCATTGAGGTTGAACACCTGAGGAACGGAGAAAGCCTCCATGAAGGTGAAACCTTAGAGCTGCTTCACTTCAGACCCACAGAATCAACCATTCCTGTTGTGTACCTCATTTCATCATGACAGGATTAACATCTCAGTCTTTGGCTTAAAGTTAACTTTAGCAATTCCGTTAGATGAGAAATTAAATTAAAGTGGATGCAAAAATAAAATCCACTTCAACTTCCCCCTTGACAACAGATGTGTTGGAGCAGAACGCTGCAGCCACAGAGATCAGCCTCTGCGGTTCTGATCAGACGTCTTCTGAGCAGCAGGAAGTGAGCGCCATGACTCTTACTGTTTGCATGGACTGGAATGGAGCCGCATTCACATTGATGCCGCTGCTGTGGGGAGGCTTGGAAACAGGCGGGAAACCCTGCGTCTGGGAGGCAGGGGCGAGAGCCGTGGAGGGGGGGGGCTGCTCTGTCGACAACGACATGGAAGTCTGTTGAAGGAACACAAGTTTACTTTCTTTGTTCACTTTCACTCAGGATGTGATTATTATTATGTTTTTAACAGTTTCCAGTCAGGTTTACCTGGATGGGGTCGATGACCTCAGGTGAGAGTCGGGGCTCTTGCGCGTGCGTGCTCTGATACATGGGTGGGGGGGTCGGAGAGACGATGGGCACCTGTGAATAGAGAACAGAATACTTTTACACGGAAATCTGAGTAACATTTCAAAGAATATAGTGATCAGATAAAACCACTCACTTGCGTGGGCTCAGGTTGTGCAGGAACAGAGTTTGATTGTGATAGCCGGGATTCAGGATGAACTGAAACGGTGGAACTTCTATCAGCCTATCGGAAATCTAAAGAAGCTGTTTTGAATCATAATCAGCTACAACTTACCAGGAGGACAAACCATCTGTGGAGCTTCCATGCTCTGAGCGGGCTTCATGGGCTGCGCTGACACAATAGCCGGGTCAATGGGCTGTCCATCATACTCCAACATGGAGTCCTGAGGGGAAAAGTGTTCAGGACAGCAGAACTTGCAAAGTCCACCCAACCTTTGTTTCCCAAGAGTTCCACCTCACCTGCATGAAGTTGTAAGGTCCTTGCATTTGTGCCATGAGGTCCTGCACGACCTGCTTCCGGACCATGGGGTCACTGGGTGGCACGGGAGACGATAAGCTTATGGGGTGGGTTTCAAGAGAGACGGGGGGGACTGCAGGCTGTAAGGGCGGCTGCTGCTGCTGCTGCAAAGCACCAACAACCTGAGAGGAAAAGACAACCAGAGAAGCAGTAGATTCATTATAAAAAAAACAGGATATGTAGAAATTGGGGTTAAAGAAAAATATTCATGTTTTTAATTTTAAAAAGTAATGTACTTTTCAGACTGCAAGGCGCATCAAACAAAACAGATGAGTCAAACTTTATTCCACTCACTGACAAAAAGTTGAGGCCAACATCCCTCCACAACAGTACTACAGTACCCACAATGCTCCAATAATTCATCAAGCAGTGTGGTTTGATAGTTTACTAAAGTTAACCTTTTTACATACTTTTGTGCGCCATGTACCACAATTTGAAGTTAGTAAGCACAACCAGAGGTTACATTTAAGGCGGATTTTCTATCTATAAACAAGTGTGCATATCGTCTGAAAAATACAGTAAGGGTCACTTAATTAGCTCTCTGTTGTTTTTTTGTTGGTAAGGTTTAAAAATTTCTGGCTAAGTTTCACTACAAACAGTATAAACTGTTTAGTTTTTTTTATTTCTTCACTGCAGACACCACAATCTACTACTACATTTGCTGCATTGAGATAATCTTATGTGACACAGAGCGTCTTATTTTGAAAGGAAGTCATGTGAACCTCAGTCAAGTGTTATAAACCATTTCATATTTAGAAAAAAAAAAGGCTATTGTATGATTTTTAAATTTATGGTCTCTAAAAACAATAGTTCATTCACATTTATCAAAATAGAAACTGTAATATAAATTCAAAGGAGTTTCTTATTGTTCTATACACTTTCTGTCTTTTTGAGCGAAATCAACCAGGACGGCTCTAAGTGTTGAAGGTTGCAGACCTCTGACCTAAACCATATTTCTTTCAGTAGGAGTGATATATTTCAACTTAGGCTCTAAATTTGCAGAATACTATAGCTGCAGATCTCTGCTGTTTTTGTGTGGTTATGTCGCTATAAAAGACAAAGGTGTGTAACCATATGCATGTCTATCTATTTCCACCAACGGGACATGGAAGCCGATTGCACAACATTGTGGAAGGAGTATTGTTGTTACGGTATATGAAAAGATGTGTACCTCTGTTTCCCTGGTCCATTCACCCCCCTGCTCCTTTTCACTTCCACTGTAAGCCCCGTCTATAATGAACTGTCTGTTTACAAACTGAAAGACACAAATAACAACAACGCAGAGTCACACAAACAGAAAATGGAAGTCAGGTGCTTTAGGTGGAAACTGCTGAGTACACAAGGTATAAACTGACATCACAGTCACACAACACACACAGATGCCTTTGGTTAATACACGATAAACACAATTCTAACAGTAAATAAACTTTTTAACTGGCACCTTAACAAAATTGGTGTAAATAACCAACTACAAACAAAAGTGGCAGCTCCTGGCCTTGAGCGGTGTTGTCTGGATTCTACACTTTTCTGTTCTAATTGGTTGGATCCACCTGATGCCGCCAATCAATCAAAGACACAGAGCTGCAGCCTTTGGGTATTCAGGCTGTTGACTCATGAATGGGTCCTCATCTTTAGTTTGATTAAAATGATCTATTTTTATTTTCCCTTTAATCACATCATGATGCAGCAGAAAAGATCTTTGAGTGTTTTCATCAATACTAGGAAATAAATCAAATTTGACCTTCATATTTCAAGCTTTGGATGGGTTTATCTCAGCTTGGAGTGATCCAAAAATCAACAGAGCTTTTGGATTTATATCATTTTGTTTTATATAATGTTCTTGTTTTATATAATTTTGGTCTTATTTTGTTATTCTACACTTGTTTTCACTTGTCCAAAATAAAAAGGTTACTTAAAGTCCCAGCTGTGTTTTAAGTCAGTGGTCCCCAACCTTTTTAGCGCCACGGCCCGGTATGACGTCACACAGTTTTCACGGACCGGTCGGAGAATTATTGTACCGTCGCTACGCTGAAGGAGGAGCAGATACGTAACTAGACGACTTCCCAGCTTTTGTTTTGACACGTATGAATAAGTACATCGCACAGGTGTCATCATCCTCTCCCCTTCCCACACTCATGGGGCAAAAAAGAAGTACTGTCTATTAAATGTATTTTTCTTTTTTGAATGGAGGGCTCCTCTTCTGTCTCCTGGCTGGGCATTTTCCCCCTTGGCAAAGAAACTTTCCAAAAGATGTTTGTTTTTTTTACTCATTTTGCTAGCTCCTAGGGCAGGGGTCGGGAACCTTTTTGGCAAAGAGAGCCATAAACGCCACATATTTTTAAATGTGATTTTGAAAGAGCCATACAATAATGTAGCCTCCCTTTCCCACACTGAGCCACGGAGACTTAACCTCTTTTAAGGTTCTTTATTCTGGTTACTGTAGACCGCAGCCAACGCCGTACAACTAATTCAGTAACTCCTAAATCTCTCCCGCTGAGAGCGCTTCTCTCAACTTTTTATTCCCTCACTGCCTCTCCAGTCCTCCTATTTCCCTTATTCGGACCATAGCTGAACCCCATTGGTCCAAACTACCTAACAACAGGCTGAGCGATAGAACTGAGAGCCAATCAGATCTCTGCTTGATGCGTTCAATGAACTCCAGAATTTAAAACGCGACCCAACAACAGCCACCCAGTTAAACTCAGTCTGCAACAATCTGTTTAAAACTAAAAATACAAGTGAATGTGAGCATTTGATGTACTTTCAACACTTTTAAAGTACAATAAGTCTGTGGATTCCTTTTAATAACATTGTTATGCTGTTGCTAATAAATGATGAGTATTTCCTAGCATGAATGTGACTTCTGGTGCTGCAAGGTTTTGCTGATGGTCTAGTCTGGTTGATATGTGGTGAGTTTCTGCTTCATGCGGGCGTTGAGACTTTAAACGTGATCTCAGGTTGGTCTGAATGTTCTGCAGTCTGTGACAAAGACTGCTTACATGCAGACGTGGAGCCAAACACACACTCACACGCTGCAGTATGTGATGGGCAGCGTGTGAGACAATCCCTGCGCGATTCCCCTTGCTGCCTGGGCCAACGACCCCCCCCCCCCCCTTTCTTCCTCACACATCCCATCCATGCAACTGCGCGCTCTTTCTCAGAGACGGGAACGCGCAGCAGCAGGGATGGCAGTTCACAGGTTTCAGGCTGTTACAAACTCTGTGAAATAATAGATAATAGTAAACTGATAGTGGGGCAGATTTTTCACGTGACCGAGAAGAGCGCCTTGGCCTGTGAGGGACATTAACAGATGTAACAGAGATTCGGGCAATTTTTCAAAATAAAACATCTTTTTAGATCCCGAAATAAATAAAACGGAACTAATGTTAGTTATTTATTCTTACTGTGCGGCCCGGTACCAAATGACCCACGGACCGGTACCGGTCCACGGCCCGGGGGTTGGGGACCACTGTTTTAAGTCACACTTTGTAGTCTAGACTAAAAGGAGGCAAACACTCAGCTTGAGAGTAGCACCATTTTCTAAAGGATTAACAATACAGCTCATATCTGGGGTCTAAGGTTTTAATGTAAGAGGACTGAGCGCGTGCCACACCAGAGCGAGTCAGAGCCTTTACTGTGATGGGCTTTAGGCAGGTGTTGCAGCGTGGGGTCTCTTCCTCCACGTCTGTGGCAGCAAACCCACACCAGTTCCACACAACAGAGGATTTTATTCCTCTCTTGGGAACAAACTTCCAACTCTCACCGGTAGCCATGCTGTCTCTGTTTCGTGTGTGCTATGATGATGTTGTTTGTCGCGTGCCATACCGGCGTGTGAAACTAGCGCTACGGAAGCTCTGGGGAGCCAAAAATGAGCCGTTACACAAAAACTCAAATGAGTTCTTTTTGAAATCGCCCGGAACAAAAAATTCGAAATTAATTCATTCAATCGATTTATCGCCCAGGCATGTGACCGGTGACCTGCAGTACCCCACAGAAATGCTCCTACCTCTGCCGTTTCCACTTCGAGGGGCTCTGTAAACTCCTCAATGACTTCAGCTTCTGTAAAGACAGAAGAGTCTTTGGATTGATCCTCAATTGCTTTCCTGCTGCTCACATTCAAAACATTAAATGAAGCCCAGTTTAAAAAAGAAGACCTTCAACGACGATTTGTTCTTCTGCTTCTGAAGCCTCAGTTCCAGTCACTGCAGTTATGCTTGTGACTGGCTCTTCCTCCAACACCTCCTCTTCCTCCTCCTCCTCCTCCTTACACAGTCCATTTTGGTGGGATGGGATTCGGTCAAAATAGCCGCTCAGCAGAACCTGGTCCAAGGTCTCCTTTAGTGCTTTGTCTGAGGAGACATTTTTAACATTTTAATTAAAGTGTCCAAACTCAGACTGTGACTTCAGCATTAAGAGGTTACAAATTAAGAAACTGGACACTGCATCAAATCAGAAATTCTCTGCATAAAAGACCAACTGGAATCCGTTCCTAAAATATGTATTGTCCTTTTCTGATCCATCTACTGGAACTGCTGAACTTTGAGGATGGAAAAACATTTTTCTGATTTGTTGTTAAATGAGCCAAAGAAACAATTATGTTTATGTTTTGTTTACTGCAGAAGTTAACCAGGAATTTGTCAGAAAAACCTTTGAGTAGGACATTGTTGAAAGTAGCAAATATATATTTCGTTCAGTTTTAGATTCAATGGTAAGAGTCATGGTGAATTGCTCGATTCGTTTCAGATCGCCACCTATGTCCTGATCCACAGTTTGCCATAGCATGACTCAGTCATTTTGTTTTGATCCAGCTTCAACAGATCTTCAGCCCAGGTCTTCATAAAGGAGTCTCCCGAATGAGGCAAAGAGGTCAGCTGGTGCCACAATGAGGAACTGGGTCAACGGCTTCCTGGTTTGGCTTCACAGATCTGGCCAGAGGAACCAAAGGCGACAGCACCTCTGGCAGGCCGCCACTTTGCTGAGTCAGGATTAGCCTGCAGCTCTCAGCCATCCCTCCAGCCACGAGCAAAATGCAGCAACGCGGAGCAGACTGAGGACAGATCGCTGAGAGCGCACTATGCCACTGTCCCAAACCGCGATTATTCACATCACAGCACCTCACACATGCTACATTAGCAGAATACAAAGCACATGCTACATTAACATATTAAAACCAGCTAATGGCTACAGCAGTTTGACAGAAAGCCATTGTTTGGAGCTTTCAGCAACCTTGCTTTAAAACCACTTTAAAGTTTGACATTAATTATTTTCAGCTCCTTTCAGTGAGACTATGGTTTTAGAAGATGCATGCAGAGCATGGATTCTGATGGCCAGCCATAACATCCACTTGAAATGGCTGTTTGGCACTAATATTAGCATGGAAATGTTAATGTTTCATTCTTATTTTGACATGGACGGCTTTTAAATGATTAATAAAAGACACAAACATGTTAGAAGTCATGTAAACACAACAGAAACCCAACTTACATGTTGTTCCAACAACGGCTTTGTCCTTTCCTTCCAGGAGGTCCCAGAGGTGCACAGATGCATCGTCATACTGGTCAGTCAACCTGCAAAAGGCAAGATCAACTGTCAGGAGACGCAACAAAACAGATTCATCACTGTGTAGTGGGGAAAAAAGCAAACAAAAACCCAACGAACCTCACGTTTTGATCACGTTCTGGTCCCACCAACTTGTAGAACTCATCAAAAGCTGCCAAGTCTTGGTCGGTCAGCAGAGGTGAGCCGCAGACTCCCTGTTTCAGGTCCTGCCGCACAGCGCTGTCACCCAGCCGGTCCAAGATAAACTGCACTTCTAGAACCGTCTTGAGTCTCCTCTGCTCCGCCTCCTCTCGCACCAGCTGCTCCCGCCGCGCAGACTTCTTCACCACCTTCTGGATCTGACGGTCAAGCACACAACCCACTAAAAGTCAGATTGGTAAAGGTCGAGATGGCTGCATCTGCCCCACTTTTTCAAGTGACGCATAACAATAACCGGATGCTTCAGCAGTTTGATTAAAACCAAATCTTGGTCATTTTTCTATTAATTTTCCAGATGACATTTCAATATGTCAATGAAAATATCCAAGAGTTACGACCTGTGCACCATAATGTCAGGCTAAATGACAGTCAAGTCAATTATGTAGAAGGATTGCTTTTGAAAATCAGATTGAGAAAAGAAAATAGGGAATTTTATTACAAGTTTTTGGTTACACAGATGTTCATGTTTATTAGGCAACAACCTCCTTGTTAACAATAATCTAAGAGCTGCACATAAATCCCATCAACTTCTTCAAGACAGACGAACCATAATTTGAGTTTGCCGTAAAAATGAACTTGAATATTGCAGTTATACTGCTTTGTGCTCCAACTAGTTTTGATAAACACAGTTATAATATTAATTTATAATCTCAAGTAAAAACTAAACCTTAAATGTTAATTGGTTGGTTCCAACACAGTTAAAAAAAACTAAATCTGCTATGATATAAATTATTAACTATTTTTTCCAAAAACAACAATTTTGGACACTGTTTTTAATTTTAAATGAACGGTCTGATGTGTCTTATTTCCACAAACTCCTATTCATACGTCAGGTTTTCTGAAGGACACGCCTCATTGTCTGGATCACATTAATGTGTAGAAAGTTCAGACGGGGGATCAACACTTGAAGGTGTCAGAATGCACTAGGGTGTCACTAAACTGAAATATTGAAAAGTTTGGCTCATTTCAATATTAACAATTTTGTGAAATGAAAAAAATTGAGTTTTGTTTTCTGATCAGTGTCATCCTTACATCTTGTCCCAGAGTAATAAAAGTCTTCTGCAACTCTCGGGCAAATTCCAAGTTGTTCATTACTTCCTGGTATTTAGAGAGGGCCTCCTAAAACAGATGCAGATTAAAGGTCAAGAGTTAAATTTGTGCGAAATATTTAAAAGATTATATTGGGGAAAATCTGTGACTTGAGCAAACCCACCAGCTGGTCCTGGTTCAGACCTTCTCCTTTATTCTTCTTGACACTGTAATCATCCAATTTGCTCTAAAATAAAATAAAAATAAATTAAATGAATATTCAGACATTACAAAGGCACTCTTATTAAACTATTGGCCTATTGGTCCGGTGAGGGTACCCACCAGTCATTAAAAAAAAAAAAGGCTCACCTTTTTTTTCTCCATGTTGCGGACTTTTTTGTCGATAATGCACAGCACCTGCTTCAAGACTTCTGACTGTCCACCCTGTGCAAAACTGCCCATTAAGCCTGGAGCGGATCCCACCTCTGGGCTGGCAGATTGCACTGGGGTATTTGCATTTGTTGCAGAGGGCATCTAGAAGTAAAAGAAAAAAACAAATCTCAATTATAAAGTCAGGTGTTATTTGCACACAAAGACATGCCAGAAAAGAAAATATAGACAACGCAAAACAAAAATCTGCACAATAGAAAGTGCAATAATATTAAAGTATTTCTAATCACCACTTTGGATTCTGTTCTATTAGATTTTTTTCCAAAAAAGTTCTGCATCAACTTTCCCTCCATTCAGGAAAAAAAAAAGAGCTCAACACACTTCAAGTATCAGTTTCACTTTTGCAGAATCTTCAGGGCACCTTTGCCTTTTTATCTCTGCGTCCTTTCCTGAAACAATCCTCAACTAATATTTAGTCAATGTATCTATTAATTTTAATAAATGTAAATGTTCAATCAATACTGGATTTTTTTCTTGGCATTGCTCAAGGACGTGTCACACGACTAAACTAGTTTTAAAGAGATTTTCTACCAGACTAACAAGTTTTGAGATCGCGTGTTTGTCACAGAGATTGGTAAGAACAAGTATTTACATTAACAACAGATGCGTTAGCTGATTAAAACAGAATGTAACAGATCTTTACAGCAGCTGTATTTTCAAGAAAATCTGGATTTCCATCCAGTTTCGTAAAACACGTTTTCCATTCAGAAATTTATATCGGAAGGCCCCAAAACTAGAGCATTACACCCAACCGACAAACTTTAGCACAACTGTGACTAAGCTCATACATTGGATTTTATTTGTACATTAATTTAAATGAGATCATTTTATTTATGTTATTGCTTAATTGTTTCTGTTATTAGTTCTCCGTGGTATGAGCCAGTGTTTTTTCGCAGTTTTGGAGTAGGGCCATGGCCGAACTAGTTAGCACCCACCACTGACTTAGCATTTTCGCGCACTGCTAGCTGCAGGTCTGATAACGCGTGCGAACTTAGAGCAAAGCAGGAGCCCTTTTTTCGCGGCGCCCCAAGCCTTTATTCACCCACCTTGCAGTTATACAAATCCACAGGGGAGCTTGATGGAGAACTGTATAAAAAGGCCAAGTTGTAATTTTTGTTGTGTTGCTTTATTTTCTCTTTAACTCTGGTGTGGGATCCGCCCCGCCGGCCTCACCGACAACTGAGACGGCTCGAAAGACGGAGAAATTCTTTATAAAGGCTGTGGTCCTATCTTAGCTGTCTAAGTTCTGCCTAAACGTTTTAACAAGAATAATTCTATAACAATTAGATATTTCAGCCATTTATGAAATAAACTTTTAATTTAACATACAAAAAAAAATAACAATAAATGATAAAAATCAAACAGGAACCAAATATATGTTTTAGGCTGACGTTTATTATCAGGCATAATTTTGAATAGCCTTTTAAAAAAAATTCACAATCACAAGTGTTTTTCCGCAACGGACGCATGCGCATTTATTGCAGGATGTTCAGTGTGGTACAACTTTCTCTCAACAACATACAAATAATACTTCAAAAGAACAGACACAAAATCCGCTTGTTTATATCACATGCAATTAAACTTACTAAAACAGACACTACTTTAAAGAAAATTTTTTTGTAAGGAATAAACAGAGTAGGCCTACAATATTTTATTTTGAAAAGGGAGTCAGTATTAACCAAATAATTATGATTAATACTTTTGAACAAAAAGACCATCCTGTGTGTGACAAAAAGGATTTGTTGTGAGGATTAGGGAGACGTTTCAAGTTTGACTGTAAAACAAATCAGTTACACTTAATTCAATGTCTTAAGCTAAAAAGTTGCACAAATCTTTGAGAGTGAGTTAGGTATGTGATGAAAGTGAAGCTAGAAATCTGCAAACATATATAAACTAAACATCTAGAAAGGACTTTAATCTTAGACAAACTGACCCGCTGCCTTAGTGTAGTCATTGCATCGGTTTTATGCCTAATAACTTCTTAGTTTCTAAAACATAAAAGCTAACTTTACAGGTTAATGTTTTTAAAAATAATCGCATTCACCTGTAAGTCAGTGAAATATCCTTGCATTTGTCTTTTTTGCTGCTGGAAATGACACATTTTCCTTTAAAATATATTTCCATTTTCCTGGTGACCCAAATGGCCTCTGATCCCTCTGTCTCTGTACGTGTTCATAGTAATATTCTTTTCTCGCTATTAGTTATTAAATTAAGAAACAAAAACTGTTTGTCTTTCCTACAATAATTTATGTTAAAGGGATGCTAATATTTTTTAACAATAACAATAATCTAGCAAAGTAAATTAAACAATTTATTGGCAAGTGTATTTAGTAGATCATGTGATTTTCTTTCACTGACATTTTGTAAGGGTTCATGTTTAAACCTTCTTTTGAAGAATTGTTAGTTTCTATATTATAGTAGCAACTACGGTATATCTTGCAGCCAACCAACATCCATATGTGAGAGTTTTATTTATATAATGAATCTCAGTAATTTCCGTTTTGCCTGTCCAGAGACTCAAAGAGGGGCATCTATCTTCCTATCAAAACGTTTCTGCGGTCAGAGGTGCAAGTCCTACTTTTTTTAAGTGTTTGATTCCTACCACTAGATGGCGGTAAAACGTCAGAATACTACAAACAAACAAAAACTTGACAAAAATCTATTAGCTAAAGTTCAAATAAATTTACCGAACGCAGACCATTTTTTCTTTTATTTTTTTAGATGTAAATTCAACAGCCTAACATCCTAATTGTTGTTTTCGAAAAAGCTTTAATCGTCAAAGACATGCTTGTGTGTTAATATTCCTTCACAGTTTTGAAAACAGTTAATGTCTGTTTAAGACAAAGTGAAATCAGCTCTATTGTTTTGCCGAGCACAGGAAGCTGTTAACATGGCTGCATAGCTATTTGATTGTACTGTTCCACGGCAAGTGTTTTCTTTTAGGGATAATACTGATTATGGGAGGATCCCAAGAGCAAATGAAGCTCCCTTTCAGCGGGTGACTCATTTCCACAGCCTTCAACAATCGAACAACCTTGCATGTTTTCCGGGGTGGGTCCTCATCTGACCTCTAACCTTCACAAGGGGACATTTGGTTGCCTCTTTTTATAGGAGTGAACCCTATCAGTATTTGGCAGTTAAGGAGCACAGCTTTAAAACAATAACTGGTTATAAATACGGTTCAGATTGGGCAGGAAGTGGTAGGTTCTGCTTTTTCTGTTTGAGAGCTCATGCAGTCACAGAGTCAACACTAATGTCCAGAGTCCCGTATGAGGAGAGAACACAGCTAGATCTTTCAGGAAGAACATTAAAATACTTAAATTGCCTATTATGTTTGGTTTTAATGTGTAAAAAAGTTCAGAGTTGAGAGTAAAGTTATTATGTTGTGTATGACGCGGCCTGTGTTTGGGGCTGGCCCTTTAATTCTTCACTGCTCTCTGGCACAAACAAAACAGGAAGCTGGACATGAGTGACTCAGCCTCTGTATAGATTGTCCAGACTGTTTGTCATCCAAATTCAACATAAAATCTAAAAAAAATGGCAACTATGAACAAAAAGAATAATAACAAAAGTAAAAAAAAAAAAGCCAGCTTGCACAAGAAGTACAAAAAATAAACTGTAACTTAAAACGTCTCTGCCAGGTGTATAATAACGTCCGTGCTGTCTGGGGACGTAAATATTATAGGTTTTCCGCTAAATGACATTAAGTGATAAAGGTTGACTTGTTATTCCTATCACTTTGGACCATCTGGACCCAGCCTTTCTAGCTTGAAGAGTGCCATCATGCATGCTGGGGATAGGAAGCAAATGCAGTCTGCACCCACACCACAGGAAAGCATCCTCTCTGCATGCCAGATGCACATCCTCTGGGCATTGTCAGTCAACTCCACAGGAAGCAGTGGATGACTTGTGTCATGCCAGCGGTGACTTTCTCTTCTTTTTTTCTTTTTTTTGATTAATTTATTTTGGACGAGTGTATCCATGCAACATGAAAACATTCAAAGACCCCCTATGTGTACAGATTAAACTCATCTGCATTTTGGGATAATTCAGCAGTTTTGTTGAAGGTTAAAAAAACAGGTTGTATTTGTAAATAAGAACACCATCTGAATTGCTTACTTGGTTAAATAAAGGGGAAAAAATACTGTAAAGATTATGTGTTATTTTGTGCAAAGACAACAGATAAAACAGTTGTTCTCCAATAAAGGATTTGTTATTTTGTTTCTATGCGTGTCAAGCTGCTTTGCCTTTGGCAGAGCTGGCACACAGCAGCACCTAGCACACCTTACTTCATGTCAGTTTGGTATCAATCCAGAGTTTAGCCCAGAAAAGCTTTTGTCCTGCATCTTCAGTTTGCCTGCAATCTTGCAGTGCTGCATTTGGCTGCTGGAACAGAGTTGTGTTATCTCTCTGTCCAGTCCAACTGCTGTTTGTGTCCTTCCCTCCTGCAGGCACCCCTCAGGGACTGGCAGCAGATAAGACGAGTCCCCGCAGCAGAACCGCTTTTAGGACGAAAGCTTGAGGACGCCAGACTGAAATATAAGCACATTAACCCTGCAGAACAACAGCCTTCTGGGAACACTTTCTCAGCATATTTCTTCTTTCACAACTACAGAAGTTGATCAAATATATAGTCATATAAACTGATGTTTTATTAAATTTTATATATTATTTTTAACTATATGAATATTGTTGTTAGTTTAAAACTAAAAAGCTAACCATAAAAGACTGTATCTTCAGACTTTTTCCAATTTAAAACATTTATTAATTATACAAAGTAATGGAATACAAATAAATTTGTCATATACATGCAATATTTATTTTATATTAAATAAAGCCAAATTAAATTATAAAGTGAAACTAAACAAAACATGAAAAGTATTTTTTAGAATTTTCTATAAGTACATAATCAGTCATGCTTTTATTAAAGCACACCTATTGCCAGAAAACAGCTGTGCAAACAGCTAATCCAAAAGACATTAACATTCAAACTAAGCTTGAAAAATACATTTGTGTTTTTAGTACAAGCTTTTTTTGGTTTGATCTTAATGACTGTGCCTGTTAAGCTTTGGACACCAATGAATTATAATGTTATTTATGCATTTTTAATATACTTTTTAAACCTAAAGTCCCACAGACTTGTCTTCTTGAAGCCTTTGAATCACCTGCCTTTATTTCAAAGGCTCTATTTCTATGTGCTATATGCACTGATACTTTTAACAATTTAACCTCAAAAAGATCGTAAACTCTTTTGGTGTATGACATAATAAGGAAACAACATTAAAACATGGAACAGTGTATTTTCATTCATTCACAGCTGCTCTTTTACTGTGCATCCACACCATAACTCCTTTAGCTCTCAGCCCTTTGGGCTTGTAAGTGTAAGAAATTCAACTGGATTACCCGTGACCTCAAAAGGGATACGGCAGGTATTGATAATGGAGGGATATATTGGATTATAAAATATTAGGAAAATTACTATTTATTCTTGTTCTATCACGCAGGTTAACAATGAACCTAGTGGTGTCAAAAATAAAAACGTCATTGCACAAATGTGTTGTCATGTCTGCCTAACAACACATTTGTGCTGTACTGCTGCCGCAAAAGGAAATTTCCCCATCGTGGGACTAAGGAATATCTTATCCTTATTCTTATCATGTCTATGCAAATTTTCTGTTCATGGTTGTCTTTATAGCTAAGGCCCCAGATATGTTTTTAGTTTGTCCACTGTCAAGTATTAATATACACAAGCCTTGAAATACAGTTTAATTTGGCAAAATTCAATACAATTTTATTTGTAGAGCCCAAATTCACAACAACAGGCGTCTCAATGGGCTTTGTAATTGAAAAAGTTAAACATAAATTCAAAAGGATCATGAATACATAGAATTCAATAGGAAAATACTAAATTGAACTACCTTGAACTACCGTAACTAAACAGACTAAATTAAACTGGACATCCCTGCCTTTAGACCCCCCTTCGCAGTAAGGAAAAACTCCTAAAAAAACAGGATTCCGGAAAAAAACGAACGAACCTCAGGGGTGCCCAAATGAAGGAGGGATCTCTCCCCAGGATGGACAGGCGATCATCAGAACTCATAGAGTACTGTTCTGGTAAGGTGTCAAATTATATATTTTATCATGTGAAACAACAAGTTTTGGTGAATTCTGTGTTTGCGTCACTGCTATACGTTATCTCACCCACCGGGAACAGAGAGGCAACAGTCAATGGAACTGATCCATTTAAAACTTTAAGAAACCTAATATTTTAGTCTCCAGTTCGTGTGTTAAATTAGTTTAGCAGTGCTGTTTTTCTGTGGACTCACATGTTTGCTTGTGTGTCACAAATGCTTTGACATTTGTCAAATGCTCTTAGTCTTTCACAACCTCTTGTAGTGAAAGAGATCAAGTTAATGTTAGTAATAAAAAGTTAGCTTTATCCTGGTTTTTTTTTTTTGTGTGTGTCTCTTTCGGGGTCATGGGGCTGCCGGAGTCTATACCGGCCACAAAGGCAGGGGACATCCTGGACAGGTTGCCAGTCAGTTGCAGGGCCTTAATCACACACTCACACCTAGGGCAATTTAGAGTAACCGATTAAATGTTTTTGATGTGGGAGGAAGCCGGAGTCCCAAGAAAAAACCCATGCATGCATGGGTAGAACATGCAAACTCCACACAGAGAGGTCCCCCACTAGTGTTCTGTTTCAGGTCCCCCAGCTGGGACTTGAGCTAGGGGCCCTTCTTGCTGCGAGCCAAGAGCACTAACCACTGTTCCACCGAAAGGGGTAGTTGTAGTTCTGTTAATTTATTTTCATCTGTAAGTTACCCTCACTTAATCAAACATAACATATAATAAAGTAACTCAGATGGTCTGACAATTGTTTTTTTTTTAATGTCATGTTCAGGGCTCTGTAGATCTTGTTCTCCTGTTGTTTCCAATCCTGTACAGTAATGATGTTGCATTTATTTAACACAACATTAACTTAAAAAGGGGATAATTCGGATAAAGCAAAAAAATAAAGTTTAGAAAAAATATGGTTTTGAGATAACATATGACACATGTAAACATCTGGATTCTAAATAGTAAATTACTCTTTTAATCCACATTTTATACTAAATTTAATGAAAATATATAATGAATTGTTGACCCCCTCCCCCCATTTCACAAATTATACATTAAACTTTTAAATAAATATTTCAAACTGTTTTGTTAGGGTTTTTTCACTATTTACTTTGGGGCTATTTCGATTGAAATGTTTTTCGTTTTGGATCCAGCTCTGTTCTGTCCTAATAACTTTCTCTCCATTATGACAGCTCATTGGAGCTGCGGGCCAGAACACTTGTCTGCTGACATCACGACGTTGGTTATCTTTGCTCCATCAGGGCCCTCAGGGGGAGAGAACTTCCCCTCCCGTCAGTGTCGGTCACGACTCCGCTCCACGCCTGACAGAGCAGCCGGCGCGCACTTCTGTCGCTTTAAGGCCGATTTCCCCCCATTGTCAGGCAGTCGTGAACAGGAAAAAGAGCAGTCAGTCACAGAAGGGGGGGTCATCCGCACGTTTAAGGCAGCTCCGCTCTGTGTGAGCGAATCCGCGGTGTCCTGAACGGCGTGGAGGTGCCAGCGCGCGCGTCAGCCCCAGGAAATGATGACAGCGTCCTCCATCGCCGCTCTGCTGGCTAGAACAATCGCCCTTTTGGTTATTCCTCTGCGAACATCTCGACTGAAATCATCTTCCTGAATCAGGTCGTGCAGGGGGGGGTCTGGGCGCCGGTAGAGGCAGGTGCAGCGGCTGCGCAGGAGCTTCCCGGGACGCCGCAGACAGAGGCTGTGGAGTCCGAACCCCGGAGCGGAGGCGCAGCGCATCTGGAGAAGAATGGTATCCACCATAGAGAGGAAGACGCTGGAGGCCAGCGAGTATGTGCTTTCCTTCTCCAAAGAATGAAGCTCGGGGTTTCTTAAGGCTTTCAAGGACATTATCATCACATTTCAGAAAGCAACCAAACGGCATGTTATTTTAGGAAGACAACCTCTGCGGTTAGATTCCACAAACAGAAGGTCTGGATTCTGCAAAAGGTTTAATAGAAAAACTAATCTTCAGGGGAAAAAAACAGTACAATTAACTGTTTATGCACCAGATTAGTTTTACTTAAGAAATCTTATAGTAAAATTTTAAAATCTAGAAACAAGGAGTTCCACAGCTCAAAAAGGGGAAAAATGAGCTAAAAATCTAACATAGAATTACTTAAAACTGATTGTTTTACAGCCCAATGAGAAGTATTTTTTGTCATAGTTTAAAGCAAATGGTTTGTATTTTTTTTTACCTAATTGCAGTTCATTTTAATTGCAGTGACAAAAACAAACAAGTGTAATAAATGGAAATTATTTATCTTAGAACAAAATGTGAACAAAATCAGAATACGATCTAGCACATTTTCTTTGAACATAAATCTAAATGTTCCTTTTGAAAATTAATGACAAATACTAAGATACTAAGTATCCCATTGTAGTGTAAGAAGGGGGAGCAAACAAGCTTGCGACAGTACAAGAAAACATTTTATTGTATACACGTTCCAAATGTATTAATCTAGTATTTTAATCTGAAATATGCTGCTTCTACAACCTTGCAGCTCCAAGCTATAAGACAAAAGCATAAATAGTAGCATAAACCTTTGTAAATCAGTTGATAAAGATAGAATTTATCGGGGCACTATGAAGGACATTTTATAGAATATGTTACTTTCAAAAGAACATTTTATCAATAGGGATAAAATGTGTTTAATATTTCTGAGCTTAGAGGAAAATCAAATTAAATTACAATACAAAATGGGGACTATGATCCATCTTTAGGGAATTCATGATGAAAGTTCAATCCAGTTTTTTTTAACATCTTTTTTTATATTTACATCAGGGAGCCGGTGGACGAAGTTCTCCAAATGCCACCCTCCCTGCTGACATGTGGAGGTTGTCAGCAGAACATCGGGGACAGGTTCTTCCTGAAAGCCATCGAGCAATACTGGCACGAGGACTGCCTGAGCTGCGATCTGTGCGGCTGTCGTCTCGGGGAGGTGGGCCGTCGCCTCTACTACAAGTTGGGAAGAAAACTATGTCGACGAGATTATCTGAGGTTGGTCTGATGTCAATGATTATCTGTTAATTCCTTTATTTGAACAATTTATATGAAGTATGCAGATCAAATGGGATATTAGGGGAGCACTGTCTTTTATTCTGGTCAGTCAGTTAAATGGAGATGCTGGAATGTCTTCTTATATAACATTGTCTTCTTTATCGATCATGCTCCACTCAGGCTGTTTGGTCAGGACGGTCTGTGTGCTTCCTGTGAAAAGAGGATCCGGGCGTTTGAGATGACTATGCGTGTGCGAGACAAGGTCTACCATCTGGAGTGTTTCAAATGCGCCGCCTGCCAGAAGCACTTCTGTGTGGGTGATCGCTACCTTCTCATCAACTCGGACATTGTCTGTGAGCAGGACATCTTCGAGTGGACTAAGCTCAACAACAGCAATATGGTGTAGCAGAATCTCTGACTGCTTTTGAGGATGGGATGGAACAAACCAATATCGCGTGGGCTCTGAACGGAATCCCTTTTGGCAGCCCGTGTGGGTTTTATCGAGCAACACATCGGGACTACAATGACCACAATGTTGTGTTTCTCCATCCAGTGGAGATAACAACACCAGCAATAAGAAACTATTCCCAAATGCGAAAAACTTTTTAACTAATACAAATTCTTAAATATGCAAAAAATAGTTTCTAAACTTTGGAGAAAAAACAAGCAAACTTTGTTTTAAGGTTGTATGTTGTTTTTTGTTTTTGTCAGGCCTTCATATCTACAAGTTGATCAAAAACTTGAATCAGAACCTGGGTTATAATTTCTTTATGTTTTCTTTGAACTTATTCATGACTGAAAGGAATTTTGTTGAATTGTTTTAAGTAAATCTAACCAAACACTGATTCTGGGATCATTTATTGTTTTTTTGCTGCACTGCAGTTTTTTACTTGTGCATATCATTAGTATGTAGATGTCTAACTGACTCAAAGTGAAATTTGCTATTCAAGTTGAATCTTTGGACTAAAAACAGTTTCCAGTCCACAGATTGAGTCTGTGCTGCCCTCTAGTGGTTAGTAAAGTCCATGCAGACCAGATCTCACTCCACTATTGTTCGATTTCATTCATCCAGCTTCTTAACCCACTATATCCCTTTCGGGGTCATGGGGTTGCCAGACCCTGGTCTGGTTGCTGTTGGGGGAAGGTGGGATACACACTGGACCTCACAATGACACATCCATACACACTCACACATTCAAACCTTGGGACACTTAGAGTAACCAATTCATTCATGAAGCATGTTTTTGGACTGTGGGAGGAAACCAGAGTGCCTGGCGAGGGCCCACGCATGCACAGGGAGAACATGCAGACTCCACACAGAAAAGTCCCAGCTGGGATCTGAGCCAAGGCCTTCTCGCTGTGAGGCAAGGCTGCTAACCACTGCACCACCATGCAGCCCCCTTCCATGTTATAACAACAATTACTGTAATTTATTTGGATGGAACTTTATAGTTAATTTCAAGCTACAAATGATGTCTAAGTTGTAAAAAGACATCTAAACTCTAATATTTACTGCGATAAATAAGTTAATAAAATATAGACACAGCCAACATGCCTTCAATAAGCTAAATTAATTCAAGTTAGCAAAGATACAATACATTTTTAAGTTAAACACAAGAAAGCTCCATGTGACAGAACAGCTGAATTTCTGTCCTGCTTATACTGGTAAAAAACATAAAATGCATTTAAAAAAAGATAAAAACCATTAAAGCTAAAGAAACTCACCAAATGTTTCCTAGAAAATTAAAGAAAGTTCATATGAATGAGACTTGTACGAAATAAATAAAGTTTCTATGGTGATGATGACTTCATCATCAAGTGTTCGGTTTTTAGTTAAGTATGATAGTAAATTACATTGTTCAGGATTGTCTTTCTTTTTTTAAAACTTTAGGCTATGTGGCCTGTTCCTAATACATTTGTGGTAAAACTGAAAAAATAAAATAAAATAAAAAAGAAATCAAGGGAAATGACTTAAGTTAAAGATTTAAATGTTTGAAAAATAAGTTTAAATACAATTTTAAGCAGTGTGCTGTGAAAGCTGGTTCCTCCAGCCACCCACTGTAGGTGAGATGCTTGGAATAGATGGATTTGCACCAGTAGTGTCCACAAGAGGGCGCCAAAACCTTTCTGAGTGGTGATGCTGCTAAAGTAGGTATTCCAGTTTTAATCACAGAAAACAGTTTGATCTAGAGTTTCCTTCTGAGACAGTACATGGTATAACAGTGTCAACACCCCCACATAGTTAACATCCACTCTAAAACAAAAATGAACTACCACATCATTTAAATAAAAGTAAAAAAAAGAAGGCACAGAAACCTTTGAGCTTAGTCTGACAGTCATTTCTTTACAGACAAGGGAGGAATAAAAATAAGGGGGGGGGGGGCACCCCACCCAGATTCAAATTATGCTCTCATTGAAATAAATACTTGGTGGCAAACTAATATGTTTTCCCACAACAGAGATGGGAAAGAACTGCATGAGCACTTCAGAACAGAGGCCTCTCCTCTGCTTTGGAGGCAGAACGCAGCGAAGGATGAGGCAACCCTGGAGGAATGGCGGCACAGAAGAAAACTCTGATATGGTGGTCTCATAAAAATCTTTATATTGAAGTCTTGGCTGACGTCCACTTAAACATGACACAACTGCACAGTCAGATAGATTTGATGGCAGATCTGCACGCTCCACAATTTTAATGGAGAAACAGGTTTTATTTGCTAGTGCGGTGCATGTTAAAATTTCAGGAATTGCAAAAACATTTTTTTTTTAACTAAAAGGCTTTGCACTGCTCTCTATGCCTTGCAACTCTACGAGGCACATACTAACTGTGATGCATAAAGTTTTGTTCCAACTAACTGCAGATATTGTGTTGTGATATTCAACTGCTTTTCCTGCCAATTAATAGGGGAAGGATGCCAAAGTGCAAAACAGCAGCTCCAGTATTTTAGGAACAAAACTCTAATACAGGTATTTCTAGAGGTGCTCCTGAAATGTAGTTATTATTTGAAATGTTTTACTATTATTTATTTTTTAATTTTGTAATCTGTTTTGGAAAAATTTAAAACTGAATCTGGACCTAAAGGCTACAAAAAAACAACAGAACCTGAACTCTGAAACAACTTTTGTCATTTTACCAGAGTAAGACACATACATGTGTTGAAAAGAGAACGGCAAATCAAAACGGAGTAAGTAAATTGATGTGTTCACCGACAGCTCAGAGTGAAAACATTTTTATGGGATTTTAAACATTTCTCAGGAAAACAACTTTCCATCTCTAAAGGTAGATAAAGTTTTGTTTAATTACACAGTGCCGCAGTCTGTTGTGGTGTTTGGACTAGTTCAGGATGCCTCTCACCATTAACAAGTTACACAAGCACAAGTCTTCTTGTGCTTTACCTTAATCCAGTCCCACACCATCACACTTCCTCCTCCATGTTTTACAGTGGACGTACACAGGTGTCAGAATCCAGGCCTCGAGGCTGGTGCCCATATTCCCAACCAACCTGTCATTGAATCTCA
The DNA here is from genome assembly GCA_023969325.1 of Oryzias curvinotus. Lineage (NCBI taxonomy): Eukaryota > Metazoa > Chordata > Actinopteri > Beloniformes > Adrianichthyidae > Oryzias > Oryzias curvinotus. Next base: position 19,361,604 of record CM043711.1, on the reverse strand, counting down.
ATGAATTTGAATTGTTAATCCACTTCATATTGCCTGATAAGGACCTTGTTTTGCAACCCAATTATGTAAACAATGCTTTAGCTTTAGTTAGCATTTCTTTTTTAAAAATTCCGGCAGTTTTGAACTTACTTTTGTACCAATCTAAGCCACTCTTTGGACTTAAACACTTTGAATAGGAGAAAAACTTATGGATAAATTGAAAAACCTTTGATCAGCAGTATACAGGATTTATCTATATGATCATCTGATGAGTACATCGAGAAATAAAAGACAGGGTTTAGATGAAAACTGCACTGCGATCCAACACAGTAGAAAGCTGCTGAAAAACTGCCACTTTCTATTCCAGTAACTTGTAATTTTTTTCACTCTGAATTTGTACCTATTTTGCTCTGCAGTCCCAAAAATCCTTTGAGGCACAAACAGTAACGTCATGGTGGTCCAACAATGCAGGAAAAGTGATTTGATCCATTAAAACACAAATTTCCAGAGCCCCAAAAAGAACATTTGGCTCGAATAAAGGTGTTGTTCTTGATGTTCTGCTCTGCTGGGAGTTCAGTGAGTTTAATAAGATGTGAGCTCAGAAAAGGGAACATCTCATCTCAAAACATTCACACACAACACACTGAGCTGCAGAGACCCTCAGATTTGGCCAAATGGCCCAGGTTCCATTGGCCAAGTCTCTTCTCTGTAGCTCTGTAGGATGATCTTTACCAGAGCACTGATTCGCACAGCACCCTTAGCAGGACTCAGTAAAGCCGTGTGCCTCTTGTGTCATCTTTACCAGTTGAACACAAGGCCGGGAGTGTAGAGCTTTGTTTGTGTACCAAGGAAGGCCTGTTTCATCTCCAGGGCCTATGTCACACTTTGGGTATACCTAAAAACATCCAGCTGTGGCAGCATGGAAACCTTGGAGACTTTTAGAGGATAAAACCACAGAAACCTGCAGCTTGTTTTTATCAAACAGCTTGGAGCACTGAAACACCCATCTCACAGACCTGGACCTGCTGCAGTATGCTGGGTGACCAGCAGAGGGCACTTTGTACCAAAATAGATGACAATGAGGAAAAAAATACGTCTGTATTAATGTGTGAAAATAAAAATGACATTTTCAGATGGATGCCACTTCAAGAAGAGATTAATTATATGCTAATTATATGAAAATTATGAGTTATTTTCAAGTAACTAAAGAGTGAGAACTCGACCACACCTACAAAAGACGATGGGGTCAGACTATTATCTGCAACACCACAGTGATTCATCACAGCAAAACTTGTCAATGTCAAACTCATCTGAAAGGAAAAAGACTCAAATGCTATTGATCATGCCAGCTTTGGGTTTCACTTACACTCATACCTTATCAGATGGAGCTAATTGGGAACATATTCACCCTGAGCTCCTGAGAGATGTGTCTGTCAGGAGCCACATTCCTGCTCCGATCTTCTGATAGCAAGTAGCGTCTGCAGTCTGGATGGAGGACAGGCTGTGAGTGTGCACATTTGGAGGTGGGACTGAAATCTGGGTGTGCTACTTTGGCTATATTTAATATAGTACTTTATGTTTTTTTTTTTTTTTTTATCAGGCTAGCCATATCAAAATATTCCTAAAAGTGTTCCTGACTTTTTAATTATTTTCTCTAGTTTAGATCATATCATCCATACTACCAGTAATCTATCTATCTCATGTCATAACTCTTGACATATGTTTTATTGGACTGCACTTTAGACTTCCTCTTTCATTCTTTTCTCCCTTTCATTACCATCATGGCCCACCATGTGTATAAACGTGTGACTTGATGTGATGTGACTCTAGACTTTGGCCGAGAGACCTTCTGTCAACTGAAGAGGCAAAGAGAATACATCGGGGAGGTAAAGGAAATTATGATCAGTAGCCTCACTTTAGCAAAAGTTAAGGGTCCTTAATTTTACTGTTTCAATTTAAATGACATAAATGGCCTAGAAATGCATGTAGAAAAATGTGCTGCTATACCCAAATGGAAAAGCTACAATGAAAAACACAGTAGTTCTTTTGGAAGAAGGTTAAAAAATTATAAAGTTTTTTTTTCAAATAAAGAAGCCTTCAATTATGTTATTTCTTCTTTTAATTGATGATGCTCCAAATAAAGTCTTTTAGTAGACACAAAATGTAATTTTGTGCCTTTAAAACAAGCAGCGGGGACTCAATATTGGGCATTCACTGTGTTTGTGATTCCACAAATCTACAAAAAACAGGAAATAGACCCTATTGGCTAAATCCGACAGTTATAGGAGTACATTTTAGAGGGCTTCACCACATGAAGATTATTAATAAGTTCTAAAGTTTAAGTCTCAAAGACTTAAGGTCCAGACTCTGGTCTCTGTATGTTAAGACTAACAGGGACTCAAGCTCACGAGTGAAACATGAAAGTGTTTGTACAACATTTGATCGATCACAGATGTTATGTTCATCCATTGAACACTGATTGGTTGTAAATCAGTGCTTCTGACGGTTTTTCACTAATTTTTTCAACTTTTATTATTATGGATCAGTGATCAGTTATCCCTTGCTTATGGATGTTTTCACACCTAAGAATTGTGGGATTCAGTGGCACTTGGGCTCTTTTTAATTTGCTTAATTTACAAATAGTATGAGGCCCATTGAGATGACTATTGTTGTAAATACTAAGCTATATAAATAAAATTGAATTGAATTGAGTTTCCCACTAATAGGCATCTGTGCATTAGTGTCCATCACTGCACTGCTTATGGCTGGAGTTAGGCACAGCAGAAACACACAGTGAAAGGAAGCTAGCATCATCTGCAGGACACAAATGCAGAAGTACTTAAAGCATCTTAAAGTCCCACGCCGATCATCTTTTGATCTATTGTAAAGTCCTTCCCAGTGGTCATTTAATTTGATTTTGCCATTTTAGACAAAATTAAAAAACTGTCGACGTCTATGACATAGTTTCTGCAGAGCGGCAGGTGTTGATCAGGAATTTTCCTCTAAGTTGTGGGGAGGACTATTGTCATGGAGTAAGCCCACCCCCATTTCTTATCATCCTTCTGTTTACATGCTCTCTCACTGAGTTACAGCCCCTCACACCCCCAGCCTAACATTACTGGTTCAACAAAAATGACGAGTGATATTGGAGTTATCCAGCAATACAGATGCATCAGAATGGAGCGGAACAGGGAGCTTGCAGCCCGCCAACATCTATGTTAAAGATACAAGTTGTTTCCAATGGCATTTTTCTGTCTGCTCCTGATTCAAAGCAAATTGAATGAAGAGACAATCAGAAATTGAATTTTAAGACTGATTTTCTTATTTATGTCCTTCATCATCATTTTCATTGTAGCGGGTCTTTAAGACCCTTCAGAGCTTTCCTTGACCCCTGTGTTGCAGACTCTTGAAGAATGATCTTTCAGGAGTTTTTAAAAATGTCTTTAATCCTTTGTCAGCTACACACAGAGGGACGAGCTGCAACAAAATAACTCACTAAGTAGACGGGACGCAATAACCAATAGAAGGACCAGTTTACAAGTTTCCAGGTTTATTCTGCTTAGCTAGACAACGGCAGCCTCTCCCCAAAATACAGCTTCTGTTTCTTTTATCTGCGTCTGCTTCTCCTGACAATCAGCTGTCCGAGTGACAGCCCTTCAATCCGCTGATCTGTGCCAGCTGTTCCACCTCTCAGCTGATTGAGTCGCAAAAACAGAGAACAGAAAAACAAGCAAAGAACCAGGACACCATCACACATGCTTTTTACTCCACTCTATTGGCTTTCCTTCTAGCGCCCACACACAGAACACATCTCTTTGGAGGACCCCATAGCTCCCCCAACTGCCTAAACATCATATCCCTGTGTTTTCAGTCTTAATAAGGTAACACAAGTCACATAAGTCACATGTGGTCCTCTACACCTGTCTTGTTGGTTTGCTGGTTTCTACTAGAAACCCTTTGTGACATGTCAGCATTTTGGAAAGATTGGCACATATTCCATTCATAACAAAGCCTCATTACTTCAAGCAAAATCTGTGCACTGATTGCCTGGGATTTCCCACAGTCTGAAGCTTGTCACAGTTAAAGTCCTTTAGATGCATCTTTCCAAGATCATAAATCATCCTCTGAGGGAATTTATTATATTTTTTGAATTTGTTTGTCTGGCTGTAAGTCACTTTCTGTTTAAAATGATCCCCATATGTCTTGCAGTGTTCCAGGCTTCAGACGGATGAACCAACAGCACAGTGTGCTGGGAATGCCAGGACGAAGCAGAAATATTGTACAATAAGAAGTATAGCTGCATGTTGAGATAACATAATATAAATTAAAAACCATAGTCACAAAGGAGTTACGAGCATTAAAATTCCAAATTCACTGACTTGTGTTTTCATGGAGGAAAACTTGAGAAAAATTGAGCAAAATATGCCAGATGATTTTGGTAAGCAGTGATCGGTCCGAATTGGACAGTCATCGCTTCTACAGCAACCACTCTCGCCCATCAGGAGTGAGCTTATTGGAAGTCCATATCCCTTCTACTGAAAACAGGCTTGGGAGAATCTGTCAATCAAACATTTCAGACGCTTAAGGCTCATACACACCGGGACGAATTTCGCGAGCGATATTCGCCGACGTTTAACGCCTCGTGACTACACAAAGGGCACCAATGTGAGTGTGCACACCAACGCGAAAAACGCCACGCGTAAAAGCATCATTTTTTAAAAAACGCCTCGGGTTCGTTTTTTTGGTTTGATGCACCGCGTCAAAAACTATACGACCAATGAGAATGGCGCTATTGCACATGTGTCTGGAGCTTCTGAAGTTACAGTAAAACACAACTTGGGGGCGCTCAAACACTCTTGCTGAGCACACATACGTAACGGTGAAGAAAATATACGCCAAGGAGCGTCTACACTGCTGCGGAGAAGACAAAGAAGATGCATTCTAAATGTCCCCGAAAACGCTCATGATACATTTTCCGCTCTTGTACCAGTCGATAAAGCTTCCCATGTTCTTCTCTTCTCGTAACTATGGGATGTACCCAAAATCAGCGTCTTTTCCGGTGTCTTTCATCATTCAACAGAACAATAATTTCTTCATCGCTGGAACTGGAGCTGGAGCTACTGGTGCTTGAAATATTCACGTTTTCTTTGTATGACTCTGACGAGCGTGTAAATACTTGCTCTCTTCTTCTGAGTGAAAAGCGACTTTGCATGTTCAGTTGGCTCATCGTCAGCGAAAATCGCTGGGGTGTGAACACAAAAAACGTGTTGAAAAACGCTGGCGAATGATGTGCGCCGATATTCGTCCCGGTGTGTACGGGCCTTTATTGTGAGAGCACCTACTTTCAATGAGGCATCTGATTGGCCAGTTTATGATTGAAAAAACTGAAAAATATTGTAAAAAATAATTAGCGTTAACATGTTAAAAAAAAGACACCAGAGCAAGAAGGGTTATTCTGACAAACAAAATGACTGAATGACAGCTGTTTATTTTGCTACAGAAGTCTGTGGGATTTGGGAAGAACCTGGCAGTAGACAAGATGGTGCCTGACAACATCGGCTGGAAGTGGAAATTACACAACTTAACCTAACCCCAACCCTAACCCCAACCCTAACCCCAACCCTAACCCCAACCCCAACCCCAACCCTAACCCTAACCCTAACCCTAACCCTAACCCCTACCAGAACTGTAAGAAAACCTTTTAAAATGGGTAAAGCAAGTCATTGTTAGGGTTGCCTGTTAAAATAAAGTTTTTTTCTAGCAATATAGGGGGACTTCCCGTTCCAGTCAAGGATTTCCGATGCTGGTTGCTGATGTCTGCGGCCTGGTCCTCTTGTGGAATTTTGTCTTCTTGGGACCAGCGAACACTTCTAGTTTGGAACGCCAGGGGGTAGGGGTCACTTAGTCCAGTTTATTTCCATATATAGTCAATGTCAAACAGGTTATTGAGGTTAAAGGACAATCTTTTTCCTGTTTTCCAAAAGAGTGACCTGCTGTTGATACTTCAGCTGTAGGGGAACTTTGAAAAAACTTTTATCTGGAGTCAAATTTTCACTTTCTTTATGCAAGAATAGTAATACATTTTTGCATTTCTTTATATTTTAGCAACTAATTGGATCTTTACTAACTGATTTTCAGTGTTTTCAGCTATTGTTCAACATCTGTGTTCATATTGCATTTCATGTAGAGCTTTGTTTTCTGTGACAGTAGTAGACCTCTTGTATGGCACATCAAAATGACCCCCATTAGTTGAGACTTACACTATACAGATGAGCATAAAAGGGACCTCCTGGTACAAATCTAACACATACCTCCTTCTCATCAAGCATCAGTGAAAAGCCACACCGTTACCAGGAAGCAGACCGTGGCAGTATACTCTGCCTTCAAAAAATACAGCGATGGAAAGTCTAATTAAGGTGATGGAAAAAGGTGGCTACCATCCACTTTAAAACATCAGTGCACATGTGCAGGTGAGCGGCCATGCGGCAAACATTGGCTACGCAGCGCCTTTCCTCAGCACAATTTCTGTCTCTAATTGGACTTCCCACGCAATACCTGCTTCCAATCACCGAATAGAGCTGCTACAGTTAGACACGCAGTGATGGTGGACCGGAGTCAGCGAAAATGAGAAGAGCGTACAAAATTCACGTGGCAAAAATTTGGCATCACTTGTTTACAGGCTGCTTTTATAAGCACAGAAAGGTTCAAAGTATTCCAGAACAAGTAAAAGGTTATGCTTTAAAATTTTTACTGAAATAAACAGAACTAATCACATGGAATGATTGCACAAACATATGAGAACGGGTTTATGTAGCTTTCAACTTTATTTATTCATTTAATAGCTTTAGAGTTTTGAAAAATCTTGCCTCTAATAATTCATCTAAAAAATAGACAGATTTTATGGTATATTTATGAAGTTAAATAGCTACGTCCCATAACTTTTTGATGAAATATCTAATGACAAGTTGTTTCAGGCCTTTGCAAGGTAAACATATTTGATAGCATGTTTCAAATGTACTTTTTTTTTTTTTAAAGTGAGCGCTGTAGAAAACACATATTCCATATTTTCCCCACTCTAGAGCGTACCGGATCATAAGATGCACTGTTAGTGAATATTTTTTTTTTTACTTATGTCATAATATAAGGCTTACCAAATCATAAGGTGCATTAAACGAGACAAAAGAGTCAGAGATCTGAGGTCTGTTAAGCTGCGTTCACACCAAATGCGAAAAGTGTCGAGCATGGTGCATCGGTCCAGCAGTAGTGCAATTTGAGCGCTGTGGCACATCCAGAGTTAAAAAAATCTGAACTTTAGTGAAGACGACGCATCGCGTAAACCAATTGGGGACGTAGGTTTGGGCATGTGACGTGTTCAATGATGCGATCAGTGGTTGGAGCCCAAAACCAACATAGGGAAAATCTGATCGTATGAAATATTTTTTAATAGATATCCATTGCTGCTTTACACTTGTCATTTTAAAAAATATATACATTTCAAGAAGACATTTTCTGAATGTCTAAAATGAACAAGAGTGATGTCACCCTTCGAAATATAAAGTACTGTACGGGCCCTTTTTGTAGTCTAGGCCTGCTGCTCTTAGCACTGGAAGTCCTGGCAAGTCCATGCAGCTCAGAATGTCTGTCTTCTTTGGTTTTTTGTTTTTCAGAGACCGCCTCTCCTGGAACCAATCTAAGACACAATCAAAGTGTCCTAACATGAAAGCTCAGTTCCTTCTTTTGATTGTCCACTTCTCTCCACGCTCATTTCTTTCTCTTATTGCTGGCTGATCCAGCAGCCATGTCTGGAAAAGATTCTGCTTAAAATAGAGGCACAGTCACCAAAGGGGTTATGCAAATTAACTCATTTACTGACGGCTCTGCTTTTGCTTCTGCAGAAAACTGGAAAAACTCCTAACTGAAAGCAAGCTGTACAGAGAAGAAAACATCTAGGAGTATGTAGTAAAATTCAGCTGACTTTGTTGAGAACCTGCAAAGTTTGATAAAACAGAACTTGGAAAGTTTGTCTTTTTTCCTTAAAAACGTTGAAAAAGAACAAACAAGCATATGAAACTGGATGTGACACTCCCTTTAACTTTACAACACAATCCACAGCATTTATTACATCTACTAGTGAAGTTGATACGTGTTGCCTGCACTCTGCCATCTCATCAGGGATCCCTCTCAGTTTTGTGTGACCAGGATTGCAGAGTGATTAAATTCTAATAGCGGCATTTTAAAAAGTCCTGGGGGATTTTCTCCTGAGTCAACATGCCAGACCCTATTTCCTTCTCACTTAAAGCAGCCTCTCAACACCTTAGCGACTCCAGCCATGGAAGATCTCCACATGGAGCTTGTGTAGATTCAGAAAACCCTGGAGGTGACCCTGCATGTGGCCTTATGTACACTAAAGGAACTATAAAAACAAACTTCTTATTTTTCCATAACGTTAAATAGATATGTTACATTTACTTTACCAAAAAAAACAAGTAAAAAAAAAGACAAATAAAAAAGAATTACATCTATAGAATACAGTTAGTAAAACGTATTGAAGTAGTTTCTCCTATAAACAGTCACTTTTGCTGATCACAAGTAGCTTTGAAGACCCACTTAAATGAAAATAGTGTTTTTAACATGTTTTTCAGGCATTTTCTGATGATTTTCTGATGATTGTTAATCAGGAGCAGATAAATAAGTACCATTTGAAAAAGAGCTTATTTGTGATATAGAAAATACACCAGGCGGGGCCCCAAGCTCACTACTAAGCTGCGCAGCAAGGAGGTTAGAGAGGGTGGGGTTGCTCCACGCCAATGGGACCGCCCACAAGTCAGAGGCTAATTTGTAAAAAACTACTGCCGCACTGCAGAAACGCTGTCCTAGAAAATGACACAAGTTTTTTTTTATTTTGGTTAGAAACAGGATAATCTTCATTAAAAGACCACTGGGAACACTTTTACAATAGATAAAAAAATGATCAGAGTGGGTCCTTAAATGCTTTGCATTTTAGCAGAACACAAAAAAGTAGGTCTAAAATAAACTCATTAGAAGAAATGTAGCTGCCATAGTTAGCTGTGCAACAAACCTTTTACATGTTCTCCTGCACCATAGATCTGAAAATAACTGTGGCAAGGTAATGAATGTCTGAAATGTTCTTAACAAGTATCATATCCATCATCTGCACCAATGATATTTGGTATGGTAAGACATTCAAAGACAGGTACAAATAAATTAAACAAAATACGTTAAACGAGGCCTGGAAAAGAAAGCATGGGAAATGACAGCACAGAGGCCAAGGGAACACTGAAGGAGGATCATCTTCCTGCCAGTGTGGCAATCTTTCCCTTTCCTTTAGCTGACTGGAGAAAGTCAACAGAACTCTTGGCCAAATGATGGGCTGCTGCTATTTTAGTGGCAGGATCTGGCCATGTGGCTTCTGAGTGCTGCTTTGGTTTTAAGGTTTAGCCGAACTTCATTTTGAACTCTTTGTACCTCACATTCAGACACTGTGAACACCACAGATTTTCACATTGTGCTATGCTTGTTTTATTTTGCTAGAAGATTGTGTACTCCCTTGAACTTAGTTGCACTCAGACCTTTGTCTTTAGAGATGGCTACAACAGAACCTTTGGAGTTTGTTGGGACAAAAAAACATTTGTGTTTTCTTTGCCAGTCCGTGTGGTGAAGAGAGAGCTGAGTCAGAAAGCAAAGCTCTCAATTTACCGGCCGATTCTATAGTCATGAGCTTCGGGTCATGACCGCAAGAATGAGGTCCTTAATACAAACTGCTAAAATGAGCTTCCTCCGTAGAGTGGCTGGGCACGCCATTAGAGATATGGTGAGGAGCTCGATCCCCCGAAGAGAGCTTGGAGTAGAGCCGCTGCTCCTTCATACCAAGAAGAGACAGTTGAAGTGGCACGGGCATCTGGTCCAGATGTCTCCTGGACGCCTCGCTGGGGAGGTGTTCCAGGCATGTCCCACTAGATGGAGGCCCCGGAGAAGGATCCTCAGATTTTCTGTAGACACGTTTTTAAAAGCATAACCCACTATAATAAATAAGCTTTCATCCCAGTAGGTCTTACAGCTTGTTGGCGAGTGTTTGCTGGATCTTAGATGTTGCTGTGACTATTTAGATGGATGCTCAGACTGAAGCACAGACGGGCAGATTTGTAGATAAGGTTACAGGTGGGTATACGTCTAAATCTGAACACAAATGGACTGGATACATGTAAAATAAAATGAATTTTTCTATATGATTAAAAGTATACAAAAAAATTCACAAACTACTCCTTAACTGTTCTTCTTTACAATACATGTATAAGTTTAGTCTCATTATTCCTGTCTTTTCACATAGGAATAATAGCAATATCATCTCAAAGAATACCCTGCACACTCCTCTTCCAGTGTTATGAGGATTACCGGTATGTCCTGTGTGCAGCAAACATTAGCATGATTGTGCGTTGATGCAACGGAAAAATCCAAAGTGTTTGATCTACACCCATCGTGGTGCTTTCCCAAGCTGAAACTCAAGACTGAGACGCCTGTCATGGTGCTAACATCTCGGACATCTTGTTTTGAAACTTCCCACGAGCAACAACACAGCATCAGTTATCTACCATCCATTGGCCTGGCTTAGACAATGTATGCCTTTCCTCCATGTGACTTTAATTGAATGATTATATGTAATTCAATAAGCAATCGAAGGGCAGTGCGCGTGAGTTTGAGGCGTAAAGCAAAAGAGCACTTGTGAGTGACTCCTTTGTCCATGACCCTCCATCAGCTACCTTACAGTCGGAATCACGCGGACCGATCGGCCTCTGGCCAGCACCTCTGCGTAGACCCCTCCACTCTAATTTCCTTGGCCACCAATTTTAGGAACCATGCAGTTTGCAGGTTTCAAACTTGGTTTTGCTCTGTCTTGTGTTTGCCATGTGGAGTCTCTATCTTTAGAACAGTCCAAACCAGACAAAACATCACAATGACTGTGTCTCTCAGAGGAACTTTTAACATATTTTTAAATCAAGCTTCACGAAAATCTACAATTAGTTGGTAAACAAAGGAAATTTGAAAAAGCATCAGTACAGTATAAAAGGGTTGTGAAATACCTCCAAATGTATACACAACTCATCCCCCGAATTAAATATTATCCATGCATCCAAAGACATTAATGTCATAGATGTTTACCGTCAATCTGCTATAGCTCAAACTCGGCTGGAAAAGACTGGCACGATCATAAAGGAAATGCTGAACACTAAAGCTTCACCATGACGCAAAGAAACCATTTTAAAATTTAACTCAAGTCTGCTAATTCTCCGAGTAAATCAAGTCTCCAGTGGAACTGAAGTCTGCAAAAGACTAAAGGGCCAAAAGCCTTTAAATTAATAAGGGAGTAAAAAAAAAGATTAGTAGGAAATTGCTCATCTGTAATCCAGGACTGCAGAAGTGTCAGAAAAGTGTCACAAGTCACATTTGCTGATCCGTCTGTAGACAGGAGTGTTATCCAACATGTGTCTTTAATGCTCGATCAACCCACACGCCAGATGTCATGATGTTAAAGACACTCTGTTCTCAGCTTTTTGCCAAAAAAGCCCACAGATCTATGATAATAGAATGCTGCACAGTAGAAGTCTGCAGTCAGAACTTAGTTATAAAACACTGTTGTTAATCGCTTGAGTCTTGTTTTGATTGTTTCTGCTTTTTATCTGACCATGGCTGTGATCAGCACCATCTTTTTTTTCTCTATTCCATCCATCACTTGTTCCATAAGGGAGGTGTTTGTGAAAAATTTGCAGCTCTAGGAAATTTGATTTTTTTTGTTTATAGTTTTCACTCCAAGAAACCCTGGAATTTGATAAAAAAAATTACCTTAACTTAGCATGCTACACACCCACATGCACACATTCAGAAACAAAATCTAATTGATCTGCCAAATCTAAATCTAAGGCAGCACACTGCCAAAAGAGTAGATCCACAAATTTGTAAGGATTAATCAGTTTTTTTTTATCAAAACCACTGATTCAATTTCTATACAACAATACTCTCTTTACCAAATATACAACTTATGTACCAAGACAGAAAATGATCACTAAATCACAACACAGTTTCAAAAACTGATGATGAGTTGATTAGACGATTAGTTAAAAGCAAAGAAAATCAAATCAGACAACTGAATTTTCAGCCAGTAAGGTTTCCTCCAATTTGTTTCTTTTTGTATAAAGACAATAAAACACTAACAGAAACATAATAGGACAAGGGTGTCCACATTTTCTTTCAAAGAGGGGCCAGATTTGGTGAGGTGAAAATGTGTGAGGGCTAATCAATAGGCTTATATTCTTTAAACCCTTACATATAACATTAATGCTATTGAAATATTTTATGACTTTTTTTTTTTGCAATGGAATACTTTTCTTATCTTTACACAGAAGTCAAATATATATTAAAACGTTTTTTGTTAAATTTATTTGAATATTGTATTTGTATTGAGTCTGTCTGGAAAAAGTAAACTTTTATCAACATTAGATCAGGGTTCACACAAAATGGTAGATATTATTCACTATTACCGGTAAATGCTCACTGTAAACTTCTAAATGGAGTAATCTTATTCAGAAGTACAAACTATTATGATTTTGATCAGAGAAACAAATAAATATGTTCCCCTCATTTGGTTCTTCAGACTCTTCGATTGTGTTCATGTCTCTGTCCACTCCTCTGAAATAATTGGTAACTGAGGGGTGTCAGATACGTCCGTGCTTTCGCCGCAGGCTAACTATAAGAAATTAAATCCCCAATCTTTTTCCCTTCAACTGTCTCTCAAAATCAAAAGAAATTTCCCCAACTTTCCTTTTTATTGTTAATAGTCCACATTTTAGAAAGGAGATAGAAAGTGTCATAGAAGGGTCCTGCCACAGTGCTGCCACAGGCTCACAACAGTCAATTGACAACAGTAAATTCCAACAAATTCCAATTTTGAATGAAAAATGTTTCATTTTTTTGATGAGCTGATTTCAAAAAGTTCACAGCAACTTTATTCACTATTACTATATTTATATTTGTGATTGGAATTTAGCCCATCACAATAAAGAAATTGTGCGCAGTCTTCTGAAAGTGCTGTGTTCGCATATTAATAATCTTATGACAGGAGCCTGCAGGTCGGTGGAAATTTGAACCCATGGTCCAGACTTTGGACATGTCTATTGTAAACCATTTTGTAATGAAATTTTTTAACCATTGGTTATTTTATAGTTGAAAGGTACTCTTAAAGTCATTTAGATAGAGAAGGAAACAAGAAAAGAAAAAGAAAAATGGTAAATAATCATTACATTTTTATTACAAATCGATTTATTAACAGTTGTACCAAATAACAACCAGCTCAGCAATATTAAACTGTTTAAATTAACTAATTACTTTCTACTTACTTGAATGCAGTCAAAATGAATTGCCCTCCTAAATACTCGCTACACTGTCCTATTTCTGCTCTTTTGATCCCTTTATAAGTGTTTTTTTTTTAAATGTTACTAGGCTTTTAAGACCAACTTAATTACTTAACTATTATATGTCTGTTCTTTTGCTAGTCTTCTATGAGGGCAATTGGCTTTATTAGTTTATTAATATGTTTAGCTTAAAAGATAGTTACAACTGTAATTTGTTCATTGCTCCTTAAGGAACCAGCTAGTTAACGTCCTGACCGATTGATATTAGTGTTAGGTAATTCTTTCATGTATTTAGCTTATAATTTTTAGTTTTCAATACATTTTCCTTTAAGCCATGAATAACTAATTAAGGCAGCACAGCAGACAAAGCTAAGGCATTGTTAAAGGTGCTTTGGGAGATGTCGGCATTAATCAGGCTGTGAACTAATATTGTCCTGTGATGGTTCTACAGGGGTGAGTGGGACTCCTACTCTCTGCAGATGTTTGAGAGAGGACAAAGCATCTGTTCAACGAGTGTCCTCCGAAATTAAGTGCAGGCAGCATGACTCTGATTAGATGCCATGTGAAAGAGCTTCTTTCTCATCTTAACAAGAACATTCCTCCCAATCATGAGTAAAAGTACATCTCTGTTTGTCTCAGAGGCAACCTTGTCTTTTGGGTCAGAGACTACCTGGGAGTCTGAGACACACGACAACCATGTGACACATCTGGAAGAGGCTCAGTGCTCATTTTAGCATTAGTGTTAAGATTGAAAGACACTGACATAGTTAAAATAGATTACTAGTCATAAAAAGTTAAGGCCCAAAAATATAGTAAGTACTGTTTTAACGTAGCAAAAAAGGCTAAATGTTGATAGTGGTTTTGATCTTCTTCTTTCCTCTAACAGAATATTTAGTGAAGCACTGGAGTTTCTGTTGTGATTGGAGCAGGAAGTTTGCTAACCGACAGCTCGGGCACACATCACTTGGTCAGGATCTTTTATGAGACAGCCACAAAACCCAATCCAGATATTGCATCATGGGATTTTGAGCATTACCGAGTGCCAAGACAGCAAGAGAGCCAGACAAAACACAAGTATTGAAATGTCAAGCTCTTCAAACCCAACTAGAGGCCAGAGGTGATTTATAGACAAGAAAACAATGGAAAATGTAAATTAAACTCACTTTTCCAGTCACATCTCTTGTTGAAATGTGCAAGCACAGCAGCTGTATAGACCAGTTGTATACTGCTGGTTTAATAACAGTCAAATTAGGTGAAGCTCTCCTCACAAATTTTTGGAAAGACCTACAAATGTTGTGAAATCTAAGCTTTGTCTGGTCTGCCATGATGAGCTTCCAGTTTTGTTTGTTTGTTTGTTTGTTGTTTACTTAAAAGATATTTCATGAATGTCGGCTTTATCATGCAAGCGCCTGTTTCAGATAGTTGTGCAAATGTTGTTGACAGTTTTATGTGTCACAGTCATGGGTTCAAAATGTTGCAAGCCCGTTTACAACAAAAGTTGTGATGATTTATAAACAACAACAGACCACAACTGCTGTTAATATATTAAACGGGCCAGTGGATCTCATGCTTTTGAACCAAAATCTTCTTTAAAATTTCAGATGAGGTCCAGAGGTTTTCATATAAAATCAACCCACAAAGCGTATGGTTGTGGTAAACAATTTGAGTAAATGCCATTTGTAAAACTATAACTAAAATCAAAACAAATAAGGGCTTTGAAAACTCACATGCAAAGGGACTAAAATAAGTCAACAGTATAAAGTATCAGAGCAGGAAGCCTCCTATAAAGTTTATATTTCATTCCAATTGGTGAACCACTTAAAAATCTAAAGCCCATTTCAGCATCAAGTCTTTAAATTCAAGGACTGACTCATTCAAGGTAAGTTTGTCTTTCTGTTAACAGGGAAGGTCTCAGTGCTAATGTCTGATTTGACACATTTTTTTCTTTTCATACTTTACTAAAAACAAATAGAAAAAACAAAAAAAAGCAAAAACATCTTCAGAGAGGAACATAACAATGAATTTCCTTCTTTAAGGTTATGTTTAATTAGAAAATCCAAGTTTCTTTAAGATTTTGAGAAAATACCAGTTACATTTAGAGGCAGCCAAAGAAACATCAATTATTATAAGCAGTGGGGGATTGCCTTGGTTTGACAAATTCAATGGAAAACCCAGAATTTGGTTTCTCAAATTGGAAAAAGTGGGTCAATGCCAAAAAATATGTCAGCCGAGGAACTTAACTGAAGAAGGAAGATGATTTAATATAAAAGAACAGATTGAGGTTAGTCAAATTTAAGGTTATGGCTAAACAAATCAAAGGAAATAGTCAGAAAGCAGACTCCCAGAATCAAAATTATGTTTCTGAATGAGGCGATGTTCTGGATAAAAATTTACAAATTCATACAGCGGATAAATGTTTCTATTTCAAATAAGCTATAAAAGTCATAATGACTACTTGTCCTCCTTTCCTGTTTTTGAAGTAAATGTGACTAAAAATAATCCTTAAATCTATGTACTTAAATAAGGCTCTACATAAAAAAAACCTGTCGGAACAAAAGCATAATTTTAGCATTCAAGTGTAAACATTTAGAATAGGATGATTAGGTATAGCTTAATACTTTTTTACAGCCTGTTTTAAGAGAAGAACTTATTTTCTAATTACCTTTCATAGTACAAATTAGCTGTTTAACAGTTTTTTCCTTGCATTTTTAATTTAGTGCTGCAGCAAATATCTTAACTGGGTGTCAAGGCTTGCCTGAAGGGATGCTGGTTTAGCACGCTATCTTTGTCAAAACCAAGCCTTACAGTTTAAACAATATGAATAAAGTTGCCTAAATGTGTTGTTGTTGAGGTCATTCAGAAAGATATGAGCCAATAATATTCCAGTTTGATCTCAAATTCAGTTAACAGGTTAGCTGCATTTTAGAAGGTAATGCACAGCTGTATAGTCTTAAGCATGCGTGAGGTTGGTTTAAAAATTCAAACGTTCACCCACAAAGTTTTCAGTTTCACTAATTCTCTACAGGAGATTTGATAGAAACTTTAGTTGCACAACTAATCCCTATTAAAGCTTTGCTTTAATGTTTTTTTTGCTGAAACATTTTCTGGCAATGCAGATGCTATGAATGCATCCTGTTGCACAGGTTGCTGACATCTGTCAGTCCTGCCAGTTTATATTTTTTGTTTTTACTCTTTTGTTATCGTGGGCTCTAAATACATCTACGACACTTAACTTAAACTCTGGTTTACTTTTGTAAAAAAAACCTTGTTTCTCTAACAGAATTAAAATTTAAAAAAGCACATTTTAGTAAAACGTATGATTTCATTTAAGTATTTTCCTGGTTGTTTCCTATAGTTTTGCTTTTAGATCCCTTCAGTGATCTTTTTCTATTGTATTTCTTTCCCTAAATGCTGCTTGTAGATTCAGGAAGAAACTGTTTCGGTAAAATTTTCCGAAACGTTACTGAGTTTTTCCTGATACAACATTTGAAGTGATAGCTTCCAATGAAAAATCTATGTAAACCCGCATAAAAGCGCATTTTGGGATTCTGTACTCAAAATTATTGCGTTCACGTGTTGCTACGCAAGTTTTTAAGACCGTTTACTGGCTCTACAAACAAAACGAACAGCCATTGAATGCACGTTCAGTTGAAAGTTAAACCAGTTGAACTTTGACCTATCATGGACTCAGATTAGGTGGTGACATATGGATGACGTCCCTTTTAATTCATGGAAGTGCCAACCATTTGAAAATTGATCATGAAGGACAAATCAATATTTGCGGTTTTTGCCCAGCCAGAATTATGACACCAAGTCTTTCATATATTGGAACAGAGCTGTGAAAGAAAAAGCCTGGATTAAGATTCCTAAATTTTGCACTGCTTCAACGTTTTGCGCCAAACCTCTTCCATGCGCTAGTATCACGTAGTGACAGTGCAGTGTGAACATCATGTTTTTTTGAACACCTTTTCTCCTCAGCATAAATGCACCAGTTATTATTTTTGCTCAACATTTTAATTAGAAAGTGTTTTGCTGATGAAGGCTTTACTGATGATGTTCTTGTGTTGCCCCCCCCCCCAAACAGAGGCTGCAGTGATAGAGGCAGCTTGGTCAGTCAGTTACCCATGTTGTCCTCCTGATCCACCTCCTTTAAAGTAAGTTCTCTATTGGATTAAAGATGGCCTGAGGGTTGAGTGGGCAGTGGTAACCTGAACAGAGGGGAAAAGGGGGTCAGCCAACTGTTTCAAGTGAAAGTGGAATTTTTGGGCATCTGTGTTTGTTTGTAATTGGGCATGTTTGGGACTGAGTCTAACATCCTGGAGAGCCTAAGGGGTAGGGCAGAGGTTAGTCATTGTAGCCGTGGCCCACACTGCACTCATGCCTAAAACTGTTTCATTTCTTTCTAATAAAGTTGAGCAACTTTAGATCCATAAATTCCTCAGATGTGAGAATATAAGCGGCGCATTGACTCCACCTTCTCACAAACATTTACAGGGAATGCCATAAAGTAAAAATGCAAAAGATGGCCACCATGTCATCTCTAATATCTGATGTTTTAGCGAAGCGTAAAAACAGTGTCTTTAGAAAAAAACACATTTTTTTAGATACACACTGGATTTAAAAGTAAGCATGCTGACGCAGGACAGCACAGAGCTACAAGAACTGCCTCCTATGGTCCACCTCTGAAACTTGCCGGGTGAAAGGTTATTGCTGTGACAGTGCCGGCTCATCTGAGGGTTTCTCTTTACCCCAAAAGCAAAACACTCGAGGGTAGAATGGTGGGCTTGTCTGGCCACCCCAACCTGACTCCCCAGGATCCCAGGGAGAGCCCAGGATCAGGGATCTCCCCTTGCACAAATACAGACAGGGTCGTGGGTCATCAGGCGAGCTCACACAAGGCTTTCATCCTGTGGAAGCTCATTTCAGGGGAATGTGGCTCATTCTCCATCTAGATAGGAGTCCTCTCTGAGCCCCAAGTGGCGACGCTGAACCCGGGATTGACAGATTTGTTCTTTCAGACCCGTTTGTTTTGTTTGGAGCCTGCATCTATGTGCACATCATTTGGCTGGGTCCAGACACTGCTGTGGGAAGATCGGGGGGGTCAGGACACTCATGATATTCTGTTACAATCCAAACACTTACTAAAACTGTATCAAACACCCATGCAGAGGATGGCCGAAGAAAACAAAAACAAGGTTGCAGTTGTATTTTTAGTTGACTGAAAACTAATCTAAATGTATCCTGAGCAGATGTGTGATTACTCTTGCTTGCCTCATGTTTTGTCTAATTAAGCAATTGAGTTCTAAGTAGTTCATTAAAACACATCTTCCATCTGCGAAAAATGTGCTAAACCAGCACCAACATGTAGATTGAACAGAAACTTTTATTAGGCTTTAATCAGAAGTACTTAGCGTGATGTAAAAGGGCGGATATGTAAACACCCTTGCTGGTAAAAGACACAAAAAAGTCAGCATGTCGTCAAATGCTGCAACCTCAGGAAACAATTAACACAAGCCAAAGGAAATGCAACATATTTGGAGACTTAAAGCATTGGATTTTACCTGCATGTGCATACAACAACCAGAAGTCTGCCCCATACATGTCCAAAAAGGACATTTATTTTTCAGCAATTGCAATGATATGTTGCAAACTGCAAGATGTCATCATGGGAGATTTAATGATAATTTAAACGTAATTGCACATCTCAATAGATTGTCCGGCCAAATTACAGCCAATTAGTGCCATCTTTTAACAGAATCTGACACCAATTAATTTAGCATTGCGAGACTCCGGTTATCTTTACTGCCTTCTGTTGGATCTAAACAGGTTTGTGTTCTGGCCTCCACAGTAATACTTAAGATGCCTTTTAGCTGTTGTGTAATGACTTTCATTAAAAAGACATTTACCACATTTACATGGAAATCTTTGCTCTTCTTTTTTTTTGGAGGACGTTTCCACATTAAGAGTAAAAGGGAGAGTGAGATTTTTTGGTCCCTGACCATTGAGCCTCGTCTCTCGAAGTATGTCTGAAGCTACGTTTTGCCCTCAGCAACATGTGTTCGAGCAGCCACTTTCAATGAAAAGTCTATGTAAACGTGCAAATTGGGGCATTTTGGGCTTCATGCACTCAAAACTCTCGAATTCACGCATTGCTACACAAGTTTTTAGGACCATTTTCGGGCTCTATGAACAAAATGCACGATCATTGAACGAGTGTGGAAAGTTAAAACAGGATAAACTTTGAACAATCAGGGACTCGAATTTGTTAGTGACGAATAGATGTCATTCCCTTTAATTCATAGAAGTGTCAACCGTTTGAAAATTGATCATGGAGGAGAAATTAATTATTGAGGTTTGTGCCAGGTTGGAATTCTATGATATTAAGTCTTTCATATTGTAATAGAGCTATGAAGGTAAAACCTGGAAGCTATATGGAGCAATATTTATTAGATTTGCACCGCTACAGCATCTCACACCCAACCTTTTCCAACTGCAGGTACATGCGCTAGTATCGGGTAGCGACAGTCCAGTGTGAACACCATATGTTAAATGTGTGTTCAAGAATGCACATTTAGCACGTTCTAGAGCATGCATCACATTTCCAGTCTGAATGTAGAATCAAATTATAACACCAGGTGCCTTAAACTTTGCCCCATGTTATAGAAACAACTCCATGAATTAACTTTAATGTTTTTAAGTCCTAGTGTCATCACCCCACATTTGTCTCTCCACTGCCGTGACTTTTGCATTTTATCCTTAGTTTTAGCATATGCATAATTGCAATTTTAAAGAACTTAAAAGTATGCTTTTACTATAATACATATATATAAATATTGGTGGAATTGTTTGGATCTGGACCTAAAGGTACTAGACTTGCAAACAATATTTTGGTGGCACTATGTTTAGCATTTTTGCCATTTGATAAAAGGAGTAAAATGAGGGTCAGAGTAGACTTTTTAGAAGGACTTCTAAAAAATAGATAAAAAAAAGAAAACTGTCAGGTAGTTAAAAGGTAGAAAACACTGCTGATTTATCTAAAGACAGAATATTTTGCAACCTCAGTGCAAATTAGGATTATTTCGCTGGTTGAAGAACTGTAGGTGCGTCTGTCACCAACATCATGATAGTTGACAATTTCTGCAGATGTGACTGAAGAATTATGCGATCAGGTTCAATCACAAGCTTAAAAATTCAACAAAAATCCTCCAAATAAAAGATGAGAAGAGCTTTTCAGGGTTAAGAGGTGAAATGTCTTGTTTAGTCCACCACCTGGCCTCAATTTCCCTGAGCAGCATCCCACCTGTTGAAAATCAAACTGAACGCAGAGCGACCTCACAGCAAGCTGCCTGCAGTCAGCCCAAGTTAGATAAGGTTTGGGAAAAAAAAAAAAAGATGACACCTTTCAGGTTTTTTATTTTTTACATGTAAATCTTTTTGTTTTTTTTATTAATATAAATAAAGTTAAACTAAACCCAGTGTTGAAGTTCAACAGACAAGAGACCACTAAAGAAATATTGTGTTTTTTTTAACAGTTAACATGCTGTACTAACTGTTCTGATAATGATATTAAGTGTCTTTTTTTCAACTAAAAATAATGGCCCAGCAAACAGAAAACCCCAAATTAAATAGTTTTAATGACAGAATATCATCAGTTTAACTGTTATATTTTCTGAAGAACAGGAAATTTAGGAGCTTTTGTATTTTGGTTTACCATTAAAGTTACAATTAACAATAACGCTACATGCTTCAACTATAGATAATAATACAAATTTTTGAATCTGATTGGGATCTAGTTAAAAAAATGTAAGGAAAATGAGTGGCCCTTTTAAAACAAAATCACAGAAAATTAAAAATTTGAGAAAGTTGGTAAGTAACTTTAAGTAACTTTACAATCCTTGAAATTGCAAATTAGAACCATACAAAAAGTTTAAACGTTTGCTATTTGAGCAGTTTAAACATTTTAAACATCTGCGGATAAACACAACCCTTCAGGTAAACGTTTTGTCCCAATGAACAACTTCAAAAGTGAAACATCCCAACAATAAATAAAATAAAAACACAAATAAATTAATGAAGTTTTTATGCAGTAAAACATCTTTTAACAAAAAACTGCTAGCAAAACTAAAAAGAGAAGTCTCAGTTGGAGTAAATGTTACGTTTTTTTCTCTGCCTGCTGCTGCAATGCTGCACAGAGGGTCCCTCTTCTCTCATGGGTTAACTCTCCTCATGTACAGCTGAGGGATGAGAGCAGAACAGCATCCTCTCTGTCTGCATCTTCCTTGTCCTGTTGATTCAATTACACATCAGTACAACCGCTGCGTCTTTTTTCTCTCCTCTCATGTCTGTTTAATTTGATCAGAGAACCTGCTGATGCTGTGTGCCCAGCTCATGTGAAAATAATTTCAAAGTACGCATTAAAAAAATGGTGTCCCCTTTTCTCCCTAGCCTGCATAACAAAAGGCTTGATGTGTTTGTCAGTTATCAGACAGCTCCCCTTCTGATAATAATGTGCTTTCACAAACTTCAGTGGGGAACTGCAGCTGCAGGTTTTCATTCAGAGTCTGCAGGCAGCGGGGATAGTGAGTCACCAGCCTTTACGTTTGTACCATGAATGTGGATTCAAAAAGAGGGTCCATTCAAACCACATGCAAATAAAAATCAACACAACATCATCTCCAGGTCCCAACTTTTTCTCACCATGGCAACAGATTTACACATTTATCATTAAAGGAGCAAAACACCTGACAAACTATAACCAGATGTAACTGAGGTCTGTTAAGTTTTTTGAAAGGGGCGACCGCTAATGCATAACTGCATGAAACAAAAGCATTAAAATTAAAAGAAAATACACAAAGTTTGACACCTTTTTGCACAAATTTTAAAACCCTCAAAGCCTAAAGATGCAAATACATCAAACTTCTGCTCCAAAATGTTGCATCTACTTGAAAGCAAAAACACAAATTATTTTCTTTTCATATAATTGAAAATAAATGAAGGGATCAAGGGGTTAACATTATTTTATAAAATGGCACTAAAATGCATTTTTAGGATAAGCAATTATTTTGTAGAGAAGTGTTGATGTTTGTTTTTGTGTCTTAAAACTATAAACACACAACAAAAATATTTTGACCTGATTAAAAATTCTGCTTTCCCTGTATGTGATAATGCAATAATCTGTGAGGAAGTTTAGGTTCACTAAAAAAGTTAAAGTTATATTTTTAACTTGAACTATTACTAAATCAAGATTGTGGTATTTCCTTTGACCATAAAGCACATTTTAATCAAATCACAAATGTTTGAAAAGGAAAATCAAAACTCTTCTGTTACTATTTCTGTGTGTGATTAACGTACAAAAATCCTGTTTTTTAAGTTTAGTCACTTAGACTGATGTTACATTTTATGAATTCATAATTAAGTATACTTTAGAGGTTAGGTTTAAATGTATTTGTTGAATCCTTTTGTAAATGCCTTTAATAAATATAACAAAGAGGTTTTCTGTTGCACCAGCTACATGTCTGAATTTTTTTTATTGTTTGTTCATTACAAAAAACACCGTGAACTAAACAATTCACTTTTTTGTGGAAAAGGGATTTTGAGAGTCGTAAAATAGGCCAAATGTGACAATGAAGACGGTGAAATGTTTAATTACAGTAAGATTATGTTGATCCATCTGCACAGCAAAAATAAAATTACACAAGAAACAAAATTCTCTTGTAGTTTTGAATGGACTTTTGGCGAACATGTTTCCAGGTTTTTCTTTTCCCAGGTTTTCCTGTCACATGTGGGACAAAAACAGCATCATTTTCTCCCGTCTGGCAGGCATCTCTCACAAGGAACTGCTCTGTGCCAACATGGAGCCCAAACTCTGAGCGGCAGCATCAGCGCAGACCCTCTCCCCTCAACACTCTTTATACCTGCTTCCCGCTGGAAGTTAAACAGACACAGTTTAGAGGAGTGTAAATGGGTGATGAATATCTGTGACAGCTGAGGCTCTACCCTGTGGCAGTGGAGTGGTTTATATTAAGTGAGTCCTGCATGTGCATTACTTTAATTGATGAGAACGTTTCAGTCATGTTTGTTTAGCTTTGTGGAAACTTTGAAGTTTCTTTTTCTTTAATTTAACATTGCTACACAAGAATATTTGTGTCCATTTTGTTTAGTCTAAAAAAATGTTTATTGTAATAAACCAGAAAGTATCTTTGTTTCCCATCTGAGTTTTCTAAAATCTCATTCTGTTAACCCATCTTTAAAAAAAAACAAAGAGAGTAAACAAACCAACACAAAACATATTTGCAGATTGCTTCACTTGTTTTAATATACAAATAAAAATTCTACTGCCAACAATAAGACAATAAATCAGCCAGATAATTGTCTGTCTGGTTTTGCCATGTTTTAGATATAAAAATATGCTAATGTGTCAATTTAAAATTTCGAAACATTTTTGAAATTGCTGCTTTAACAGAATATTAAAACCTTGAAGTTCTGTTAAAGATTTCAGAGTAGTTACTTTTTAATCTGAGCTGTAGCAGTTAAGAGAAAAAATGAGTGAATAATTTAAGTGAATAATCTAAAACGAAGGAAAATAAATTTACAATAACTACACACATTTGCTGAAGAATGAGATTGAGTCTCGTTAATGAATCCCTGCAGCCAGAGTGCTGCTGCTGGAAGTGGAAATGACGGCGACCAAAAAGAGCCACACGTGTCTCCTTTTTCCCCAACTCGAGCGCGTTTTTACGCATGTCCCTGGAGCAGACGGTGAAAAGACTAGGCCATTTTCTCCAGGTTTGGAGCATTTTGAATCACAGAGGAGCTAGAGCCACAAAAGCAGCGGACCGGAGCCTCCTTAGTTTGAGTGGAAACATCTGACAGTTCTTTTTACGCTGCGTTTTACGCCAAAAACCAAGCGGCTAAAGGTGGACAGCGGATGCGCGCTTCTCTGATTAATGTTCGAGTCCAAATTGATCTTTTGAATTCTTTACTTGAAAAATATCTCATCTACTATTTAAATAAGAAAGGAAGCTTTTGCTTTCATTATTCCTAGTTTGTTTTCTCATAAAACAAACAATTATCCACAAATGCGGTAATTGCCAAAAATTAGGGAATATAGGCAAAGTGATTTGAGAACATTTATCTAATTTGAGCACAGACAGCCGCAATGGCTCATCTTCCTTCATTACAAGCCTTTGACCGCTTTTTATCTTATTAAAAAGAGGGTAATTGATTCCGCAATGCGGATTTATTTGCTTTAGTTAAAGCACACCGAATATTTCCATTTTATTAATGGAAGAAAGCTGAATGAGAGGATACAGCTCCTCAGCATTCAGACTTTAGAATCTGAGATGTTAGACAAATATATATTTGCAAAATATTAAAATTGTTGAATTGATTCTCTGTGCGCCTTTTGCGCGTAACGGGAAATAACACCGGAGCAATTTTCCTCGTGAATCTTAACACAGTGTGGACTAACCAAACGTGGCCTGCGTTGGCAGAGATCATGATACAAGCTTGATATAAAGACAATTCGTCTGCAAAAGTCAGACGTTAGTCTGACGCATGTGTGGCAGCAGGAATCAAAGCAGCATCCTCTAATTACATTAATGTCATGTGTTGTGTCTCCCGCGTGTTGACCAAAAAAGCTTTCCCCCTTTTGAGCTTGACCTCCCATTTCTGGCTGCATAATAATGCAGGCTGAAGCTCAGTGTGGGCCCTCAGACGGTTGGAGCGCTGCTTGCGCGTGTGTCAGATAAACTTTAGGTTGGCGCTGCGGCATCGGCCTGAACGAGGCATCTTTCTTTCTTTACCCCGACAAACCTTCAGGGGCCTTTTAGCATTTGTTCAGTCTGAGGTTTCTGGAAAACATCAGATTCATTTTTTTTAACAAGTCCCAGATGCGGCAGCGTGAGAGTGTGTGTGCCTGAGCACGGCGGTGTCAGCGCGCGAGAATTTGGGGAGAATATCTGCAGCCTGCAGTAGGGAGGGAAAGAAGAAACGCGTGGATTTTTTTCTCCATAACTTCTTAGGTATGAACGCAGATACGTGCGTCTCATACTGCGATATGACATCGATGGATTCTTATTACAGTGCATCTACTGCGCAAGGTAGAGATCACCAGACAAACCCTTTCAGGACTTTCCCAACCACTGAAACCAAATACAGCCCCACTTTCCTTCCTGGTAAAGGGCAGGCTTACGGGGAGAAGCCGAGGAGTCCTTTCCAGCCGGAGTGCCACTCACTGGATGGCGCTGAAGAGAGCAGCTTTAACAAATATCAGCTCTTCATGCAGCGGCCGACCTGCAAAACTCCCCCTGAAGGCGGCAAGCTGCACCCGGACAGCGCGCACAACGGAACGCTCATTCCCTGCTACGGTGAGTGCGCACAGCGCCGACTATGTTTGGGAAAAACAAGAACAAGAATAATGTCTTTTGTACATCATGATAAAGGTGTTGGTAACTTTTACAGATAAAAGGGGGAAGAGTTAACTTATGCGCATTTCCAAACGACTTTGTGATGTGCAGTGATTTCTTTTCAGCTTGATGTGGAAAGATAACGCCTTTCAAATAAGAAATCCTGGCAAAGTTGCTTTCTTTTTTTTTCTTTTTTCTTTTATTTAGGACAGGCCTTCTGTGACTTTTAGAAACATCAGTAAAGCAGAATGGTGAATAGGACGGACTTATTACGCGCTGGCTTTCCACAGTCTTATTTTTCAATTTCACAGACTGGATTTTTTAAGAAAAAAAAACTCTGTTCTTTGTTGTAGTAAAAACAGTTGTAGTAAGAACACTAAAGTGTTGCTTCGTGCGTCATGAATGAGTAAGGCCGCAAAAAAGCCAAAAAGATGAGCAAACTTGTATTTTTACAAAAAGACAAATATAAATAAATAAATAAATAAATAAATTTTGGTATTTTCTAGGTACTTGTATACAAATACAAATAAAAAAATGAAAAAAGCTTTTCAGAATTTTTGTTGGAATTGTTGCAAAAATATTATCTGAGGCCTTTAGAGCAGACATTTTGTTTTATTGTCTTTCTTATAGGCAAAAGGAATTTAAAAAAAAATTAAAAGAAAATTTTCTTAATAAACTGGCAATCCTCTAACCAGAAAAGTCCTAGATAAACCCCAAACTAAAGTAAAGCCAACATTTACATATGTTAAACTACACGAAAAGTTGAAATAAAATTGATTTTAAACTTGCTTGTGCTAATGGGCCTTGTTTGAATTCCACGTTTTTGATAATGTTTTATGGGAAAAGTATGATTTTCTGTTTCTTTTTAAACCATCATTATTTTTAAATGAAAAACTAATCAATGATTTTTGATCAAACTATTATCAAAAATATGAAATTTGACCACTAGCACCTACACCAACTTAGCCCGTGTACCTGTATTTAGACCTGTACTTTTTAAATTTAAAATCATTTGCCACCAATACGGCGCAGCGCACGACACTTGTGCCACATCCTGCCAAAACACACTATGGGAAAATAATTAGTTCAATTTCGTAAAAAACAATTGGGCTCATTTTTTTTATTTATTTTTGGTTCGAACTGTCAAGAGCGTCTGTCATGTCTGGCCTGTCATGAAATGAGTGGATTTGGCATGCGCACTGACAGAATCATTAAAACACCATCATTAAATGCAACATGTGTCCCTTGAGGAAGAGCTATGCAATGTTGTTATTGAAAATCTTGCAGCCAGATGAAGGCATGGTGGCTCTGGGGATGATGCTTTGGGGCCTCGCCAAAGCCTCAGGCGTCAACAGGGTTGTGCTGTTATGTGTGGTCCTCAATGGGAGATGCATTTCTCAATGCTTTATCTCCTGATCCTGATGACAAAGTCATCTCATGCCCACCGGGGGTTTTATGCGGCAACTTCAGCCACAACTTTTCTGCTGTTCTCATGGCAACAACAAACATGATGTGTGTGTTTTCACTCCGTTACAAAACAAAACTCCAAAACTGTTGTGATTCAACAGGAAGAGATGAATAAAATACGTCCAGCTGTGCCAGCTTCTTGTTACACGATGATATTAAAGAAAAAAAAATTGACAGGGACATCACATCAGTTTAAGATGAGCCAAAGAGATGCATTTTCTTAAAAAAAAATATTTAGTTAGCAAAAATACAGTAATGTTTGTACAATAAGCTATATAAAAATGTTACTTCAATGTCAAATGCCCTCTCCGATGAGAGATATTTATCAAAAATGTATTATCATGTAATATCAAGTAATATTGTATTTTGTTAAAGTTTTTTTTTTAATAAAAATAATGAGAAAAAAATCTATTTAAACCTAAATAATTCCTAACCTATACATCAAATGATGTACCATTTTTTACACCGTTACTCCACTTCCTGGGTTTTAACACAATCCTCAGTCTTACAATGCTAATGCTGAAACATTTTCTTGTAAAAAAAAAAAAAAAAGATGCAGGAGTTTCAAATTTGCTCAAAATTGAGCAAAAAAAGAAAGAAAAAAAACGCAGGCTTGTGGTTTCTCCATTTTTGGGTAACTTCTTCCATTGGGTTTAACAAACTAAAATTGCTCTGATACCCTGCTACTCTACTGAGGAATAATGTGTCCCTCAATTAAAAAAAAGAAAAGTAAATACATTTAACTCTGTCTTGCTTGTTTTTTTTGGATCAAGAAAACCCAAAATTGGTGTCAAAGACAAACATTTGCAGCTAGCTTCATAGGATTGCAGCTTGTTCTTAGACTGAACTCAGACTCTTATTAAAAGTGACAAAATTCCGTGTAAAAAATGGTCAAATTGGACATAATTTATGCAGATGTGCTCAGCGTTGCTCTGTTAGTAGATTAAAGGCACGTTAATCCATCTGACAGCCTTACAGCGGGGACGGGGACGGCGTCTGTCTATACCCGCTCACACAGCAGTGAATGAAATAAATGCCCCCGGAGCTGATGGAGGGAACTGAGGAATGTTGCAAGAGAGATCTGGATTAATGTAAGGCAGATGTGCATTACTGGCTCCTATGGTTATTATTCATACTCCCCAAACATCAGGTCTCCAAAGCTACAGAGTCCCCGGGATGACAAAGTGCGACTGGTTTACATAACCTTGTTTCAACAATACTTTGCACAAATAAGCAGGGAGTCAGAAATGGTCACCGAGATTGGGTAATGATTTGAGATCCTCAAGAGAAATGACGAGATTTCTGGGAAAGCCTCATGTGTGGGAAAGGCTGTTTATATACAAGCACTTTACTGAACTCACTGCTCAGTTTTAGTGTGTTTCCAGTTTTAAAACTCACTCCTCCAGACTAATTGATGCAGTCTGTTTAGTAAACATAAATTCTCTGATTTTGAACATTCATCGAAACAAAAATAGAAGCGGCAAAAGTAGAAAACAAGAAGCAAGAGCCCAAAATCAGTGTTGCTGTTGCAGATTGGTGGCACAAGCAAAATCCTTTCTGTACCCCTTTTGGTCTAAATTCTAAATACCAAAATGTCTCCAACTTTCAAACAACCCTTCCTGTCTCCAAG